>PVLC010003145.1:0-54244 GCA_004027655.1 Graphiurus murinus
GGCACTGGGGGTTGAACTCAGGGGCGTTCTACCTCTGAGCTATACCCCCAGCCCTATTTTTTATTCTTTATTTTGAAACCGAGTCTCACTAAGTTGCGGAGGGCCTCACTAGTTAGCTGAGGCTGGCCGCGAACCCGGATCCTCCGGTCTCAGCCTCCCGAATGCTGGGATTACAAGCGTGCGCCACCACGCCCGGCTCAGAATATGAAATTTAATGAAGCTTAATATGCTCAGGAATACATGAACACAGACATTTCTTTTGGCATTGATGCCCAACATCACCTCCAGAGACAATGGCCGTGTTCTGTCCTGCAGTGTAAGATGAGGCGATCGCTGGCTGACCCCTTGAAATTTGGCTTGGAGGAGAAAGTGAATTTCACTGTCTTCCAATTAGTTAGATGTGACTAGTGGCTAACATATGTGACAGTGATGTCTTAGAGAAAAGAAGGTCTTGGGAAAATATCAGGTTCCTGGCCAGTTACAGATTGCACAATTAACAGGGTTTAACTGAAGAAAAAATGATGACAGTGTATTGTTTTCTTCATAGCATACATGAAAGTAAAATATATAACAAAACAGCAGGAGGGAATAACTGGAATTGTTATAAGGCTCTCACACTACAGAAAAGGTTATCTTTGAATAAAGAAAAAATCTCTCAATAAAATAAAGACTCTCCACAAAATATTGCTACAACAATATTTTAGGTATTCACAGGCCATAAAATTAAACTTGATTCCTACCTCACACCTTATATAAAATTAGCTCAAAATGGATCATATTCTTAAATATAAATGTAAAACTATAAAACTCTGTAAGAAACCGTAAGAGAACATTGTGTTAGGCAGAGTATCTTGGGGTCTGATATCAGAAGCACAGCCCAGAAAAGGAAAAAAATAATAATAAATAAATTGGACTTGATCAAAGTAAAAAAAATAATTCACTATTAAAAAAGATCTAACTAGAAAGATTCAAGGAGAGAGCCACATACAAAAGCATTTCAAGACTAGCAACAGCTGGGTTTCATTTAACCCAGAGTTGATGAGACAAGAGAATCAAGTGATGTTACCGGAACCAAGTAGGAGCTAAAACACTGAAAGACGGTCTGTGCAAAGCAAAACCACAGGGAAGCAGGAGATAGCCCTGAAAATGACTTATCTGCCATGAATCAACCATGTCAGCCATCTGCTTTTGATTCCCAGCTGAAATCCAGAGTGTGAAGGAGCCCAGCATGTAGCTCCTAGGAATCAGCCTCTCAGGACACACAATAAAGGAAAGGGAGGACAGTGAGAAACTGTAGGAGATGTCCCTCCAATTTCTCTCTTTTTACCATGTCCTCCTCCCCTTCATTAAAAAATAATATGCATTCCCGACACAGAAGACAAGTAAAGTCATGGTTAGAGTGACTATGTATATCTTTGCAAGGTAATGTCAATTCCTTCATAATCCTGCCTGGATCATGGACTGAGGGTCAAGGTGCTTCACGGAGCTCTTGTCCAGAGCTCATTTGCCTCAATAAAAGGCCAAAGCTCCCTCTACAGAAGTCTTAAGGAAGATTTACAGCATGTGCTTGTTGCTATGTTACTGTTTTTCTAAATAACCAGACCTCCTTCTCAGATAGTGTGTTGCAGGTCAGTAGACGAAGATAGAAGATAAGGTTAAGGGGCTGACAAACCACAGTGGTGATTTGATTTAGATTTATTCCCGCACACATAGGTGCTCTACCTCCTTTTTTATTCAGAATTCTTGGTGAATATTCCTACACTGGCTGTTTTTGCCTAGTCCAATGTCATAAATTCCTCTTTCTTGGCATAAGATCCTTTGACTGTTTCCCCGCTCTCTCCCTCAGTTCTTGCCCAAGGTCCTGGGACTACCTCGGTATGTATGGTTTGTCTTCTGGAGAAGGGACCTGGCATCTTTCTCACTCGAAATACTCAGATCTAACTAATGAAATATTTTGGGAATTATTGTTTTCAAGGAAGGTTGGTTCCCTGAGATGAACGAAAGAAGCTGTTCCCTCTGGCAATGACAGTTCACAAGGACTTTTGGATTCACATTTTCTGCCTCATTTTTGTGGTTTCTCTCCTACCCACCATGCCCTTGCAGGTTGCACAAGTCACTCACACAGTAACTCTGCATTCCTTGCAATTAGATCTGGGGTTGATGCTTAGTCACGTCTATTCTGTGCTACCCTAAATATAGGATAATTTTAAGTTGCCATTAAGATTTTACAGTTCTCAACCTGTTCCTTGAGTTGGGCATTTGTTTTAAGCACATGTAGTTACTTTTGCATAAACTCTCCCAAATAGTCAGAAACAGTCTTGTCCTATTCTCTAACCCTCAAATTCACCGATCTTGTGTTCTACTAAGTACCAAAGATGGTGGATCACTTTGTGTTTTGTGATCAGTCATTCATTTCACATCATTCTAGTGAGAAATTGAAATTGTGATGCTACTTCATCAAAGATTACAAGGTCGTATTTTCTCCATAAATTCTCCACAAATATGAGAGCAAACCAACTCAAGAATCTCACTCATCATACCAGGTATTCTGTCTGTTAAGGTTGTGACAGAAAACAAATAGAACACTCAAAATGGAATTTAAAAGCCAGGCATGGTGATGCATACCTGTAATCCCAGTCCCTGGGAGTTTGAGACAAGAGTATCTCAGGTTTGAGGCTGGCCTCAGCACCTTAGTGAGAGCCTCAGTGACTTAATGAGAGCTCATTTAAAAATAAAAATTTAGTGAGGCTCTCTGCAACTTAATGAGAGTTTCCAAATAAAAAATAAAATAGGACTAGGGGTGTAGCTCAGAGGTAAAATGCTCCTGGATTCAATTCCCAGTAAACACACACACACACACACACACACACACACACACACACACGATAAAAGAAAAAAATAATAAAATAAAGAAGGCAGAGATAACTGAACAAAAAACCAGAAAGGGATGGCCAGACACCTCGTGAGTAATTATCATGGGAACCCTGGAAAAATACAGTGCAACTAGAGGGATTTAGGACAATTGCAGAATCACCCAACAAGTAATATGGCTAAAGAAGAAAGCAGCTACTGATGGAAATACAATGGAACAGAAAGGATCAGGAGATAAGCACCAGGGCCTCATTCACCCCCACCCTCCATTCCTTTCTGGTGCCTTCCATTCCGCAAACCCAGCTCAGGTTGGAAGACCAGGCAGCCCTGCTCATGTGGTCTACGGCAATCAGCCTTGGTTGCAGAGCGGAGCTTAGAAGAGAGGTTGATGGAAGTAAATGAATATAAATACTTTCAATGAATCACAGGCCATTTTCAAAGGACAAACACTTAATTTTTCTTATGACTACAGATTTAAAAGTTAAAACTCTCGGAAACTGTCTTAGTAAATGAGTATTGTGAGGTAAGCTAAATGCCATCCCAAAGAGCCTTATCCTTTTGTACGAAAATGATTAGACTTTGGAAACCATCTCATCATATTCTGCTATGAGTCCAGTGTATTCTTAAGATAAGCAAGAGTAAATGTAAGATGTATACAATTGTATTTATTAGGAAGTTGCATCAATTGTATATAGATAATAATAAACATATGCAAAAATAGTAATGGTCATTCTTATTGGTTGAATATGTTTTACTAGTGGGCATTTGGCAGGATCTAAGTGTGGTTTACTTTGCACTTCTCACATTACTAATTATATTGAGCATTTTACATGCTTTTTGTCAATGAAATATCTTCTGATGAAATATTAATTAAAAATCATGTGCCAATTGACATTGGATTATTTTCTTCTTACTGAATGACAAAAGCTTATTTTTATATTTATAATATGTAACCATGTTGAAATAGACATGTAGCTAGAGGTTTAGGTATAAGTACAGATATAAATATAATGCATATTTGCATAAATATGCATATAAAATATTTTCTCCCACTCTATGTCTTGCTTTTCATTTCTTTTGCATGGTGGTTTTTACTCAAATTAAATTTATCATTTTTATGATTAATGGCTTTCTTCTTGCAAAAGTATTTGCTTAATCTGAGGTTGCAAATATAGGTTTTAATCTACATTTTCTGTAAAAGCTTTATACTCTTCGCTTTTACATTTTAATTTTTTTATAACTTGAGTGAAATTTTATCTATGAAATGAAGGGTCAATGTTTGCTTCTTTCCAAATGTATTATTCCAAACATTATACCACCATTTGAGAAAATAATTTTTTTTAGTGAGTTAACTTGGCATATTTGTAAAGGAATCAATTGACCACACATGTGTGGTTATATTGAAAACTCCGTATTTATTTCTGTTGATTCATTTGTCTGTATACAAATACAGATTTGATTACTATAGACTTATATTGAATCTTGAAATCTAATAATGCTACTTTCTCAGTTTTGTAATTTTTCAAATGTTTTTTGCTAGTGTGGGTTCTTTATACTACCATATAAACTTTGTAAGTAGATTATCAACACTTATACAAAGGCTACTGAAATTTTGATATTACATTACACTAAATACATAAATAAATTTAGGGAGAATTGAAATAGTTATATTGATAATATAGTAAGCATAATATTTTTGCATTTATTTATCTTTACTTTTTTCCAATAATGTTTTGTAATTTTTCAGTGTCTAGATCTATCGTATACTTTATTTAATTTATCCCTAACTATTCTTGGATTTGGATGCTATCCAAAGAAATAATGTTTTATTGTTTGTGGCCAGTATATATAGCTACAATTCACTTTCTTACATTGACCTTTAATTCTACAATTTGCCTTAATTCACTTCAAGTTTGTTTTGTGAGATTCCCTAGGCTTTTTTATGGACCTGATGATGTCTTCTAAAAATAAAGACAATTTTGTTATTGTTGTTTACTTTGGTATGCTTTTTGCCTCTTTTCTTCCCATATTGATTTGGCTAGACCCTCCAGTTCAACATTGACTAGAAATGATGAGAGAGGACATCCTTGTCTTATTCCTGACCTTAAGAAAGAAACACTCTATTCATTTATTTATCATTAGATATGATGCTAGCTAGAATTTTTCTTTATAAATGTCCATCATCAAGTTGAGAAAGTGCCTTCCTTGTTCTTCCTCATTTGCAAAAATCATAATGTGAACAGGTGTTGAATTTTATCAAATGCTTTCTCTGTTGAGTAAATAAAGCATTTTTATTTACTCTTTACCATAGAGTTATGCACTCTTTTTTTATTATGTTTGT
The DNA here is from genome assembly GCA_004027655.1 of Graphiurus murinus. Taxonomy (NCBI): domain Eukaryota; kingdom Metazoa; phylum Chordata; class Mammalia; order Rodentia; family Gliridae; genus Graphiurus; species Graphiurus murinus. The sequence continues at coordinate 5,213 of PVLC010003145.1, forward strand.
GTATTATGTAAGCTTTGTTTATGTGGGATAAATCCCATTTATCGTGATGTAGTATCACTCTCAAATAGTACTGGATATAACTTATTAAAATTATGCTAAGGATTATAGCCTTTATGTGCCATAGTGAACTGTAGTTTTGTTTCCTCCACTTTGGGATGATTTGTATAAGAGTGATTTTGACATTAAGAAATGAATTGAAGAAATGTGCCCTCCTGGTCTCTGAAGGATTGTGTGTCATACTGGTATCATTACTAACTCAAATAGTTATAGGATTTCTCACTATTGTCTGGAATCATGGTTTTCTTTTCTGGATAGCTTTAAATTTTGGAATCAATCTCTCTGGTAGAATTAGGACTATTAAGATTTTCTATTCTTCTTGGTATAGTTTTCTTAATTTATGTATTTCAAGGAGTTTACATTTTTTCTAATTTTTAAATTTAATGACATAAATCATTCATAATATTTTCTTCTATTCTTATATTACCTATTATATTTATAGTCTCATCTTTTATTTTTCATATTGAAAACTTAAATCTTCTCTAAGGCTTTTTCTCTTGATTCATCTAGCTAGATGCCAATTTTATTTATCCGTTCAAAGAACCAACTTTTATTGATTTCTGGTTTTTTTTCTAGTTTTCCAATATTTTCTATTTTGTTAACATTTTCCTTTTTACTTATTTTTCATTTAATGTGTTCTGCTTTTCTTCTTAAAGTGGAAAATAAGGTCATCATTTTTAGACCATTCTATTCCTCTAATATAAATCATCAAAGTATAATTTCTTCATGAATACTGATATAAAAGTATCACTAAAATTTTGATATGTTGTGCTTTTATTTTCACTCATTTCTCAACGTATTCTATTTGCTTTTGAGATTTCTTCTTTGGCTCATGGACATTATTGAAATATATTACTTTTATGTGGTTTTTTTTCAGATTTCCTTGGTATGGATTTCTAATTTCATTCTACTGTAACTAGGAAATACATACTTGAAGCTGAGCATGGTGGTGTATGTCTGTAATTCCAGTAACTGAGAGGCTGAGACAGGAGGATAACAGGTTTGAGGCCAGTCTAAGTAACTTGGTAAGATCCTCAGCAACATAGCAGGACCCTGTTTCAAAGTAGAAAAAATAAGAAGAGCTCGCAGTGTAGCTCAGAGGTACAGTGCAACTGGGTTCAGTGCTAAATATAAAAACAAAACAAAAACAAACAAACAAAAAACCCTCAAGCCAGAAGTAACAGGGTGGCACACACCTATAATCCAAGCACTTAGGAGACTAAAGTACAGGAGGACTACAGGTTCAAGGCCAACACACAATAACTTAATGGGAGCTTGTTTCCAAATAAAAAATAAAAAGAGCTGGTGGGGGGGTATAGAATCAACCTAAAGGTCCATCAGTGGATGAATGGAAAAACTGTGATATCTATGCACAATGGAATCTTATTCAGCTTTAAGAAAAGAAGGAAATGTTGTCGTGTATGTCAAGGTTAAACCTGGAGGACATTAAGAAAAGCTAAGTACAGAAAGACAAATACTGCATAATCTCATGCATATGTGGAATGTACAAAAGTCAACCCCTAGAAATAGGAAGTGGAAGAGTGGTTACCAAAGGCGGAGGTGAGGAGAGGGGGGAGAGTGTGCTAGGGAGATGTTGGCCAAGGGATACAAAATTTTAGACTGGGAGAATAAATTCAAGAGATCTATTGTACAACATAATGACTGTGTGTAGAACAATGTATAATATTCTAGAAAGAGAGCTGATTTTAAGTGTTCTTCCCACAAAAAGTATGTGACATAATACATATGTCAATTAGCTTGATAGCCATTAATCTAATTTATTTAATCAAAGTATTAACATTGTTATCCTTTTTCATTAATGAATGCTAATTATATAAAAGACAATTTAAGACACCAGAACCTCACTGACTTAGAGAATTGAAAGATCTATATGATTCTTAATATTGTTCAAAATAAAGAAGATAACTAAATGATTATTACAAGACTCTAATTCATTAAAGTTTAGAGTCCTAATCATAGATATAGACTATCTTATGAAAGGGATATAATAAACATCTGATAAATCTAAATTTTTTCTTCTTAGATATAGAATATCTTATGAAAGGGATATAATAAACATCTGATAAATCTAAATTTTTTCTTCTTAGTAGTTGTATTAATATTTTTAAGTTTTCAATAGCCATTTAAATATTTTATTATAATATGTAATTCATTTACATGTTCTCATCCTTTTATTGAATGTCATTTTTTTATCAAATTTTCTTATGGTAATAAAAAACTTTAGTATTTCAAAGTTAACTACAATAAGAATCTCTTAGCTAGATGTAGTGGCGCATGCCTGTAACCCCAGTACTTGGGAGGCTGAGACAGTAGGGTTGCAGGTTTGAAGCCAGCCTTAGCAATTTAGCGACACTTTGCGAGTTACCAAGGCCCTGTCTCAAAAAACAACAACAAAAAATATCCATGGGATGGGAGGCTGGCAGATATAGCTTGGAAGTAGAATTCCCCCGGTCCAATTCCCAGTACCCCCAAAAAAGAATCTCTTGTATTATATCTTCTTTTGAACATTTTGCATACAGAATCTATGTGCAGATATACATATATGTAAGTCAGTTACTTTAAATTGTAAATAAGGAATGTGTCATTGGCAAATAATATAGTCAGAGTATCACCAAGTTGCTAGGTTTTTGAGGCTAGACTTGAACTTGCTATCCTCCTGTCTCAGCCTCCCAAGCACTGAGATTACAGGCCTGCATCATCATGCCAGACTTAATTATTTCTTAAATAATAAAAAGAAAAGTCTGACTTTCTCTCTAATATGCAGAAGCTAGGGAGAAAATGGAACATAGGAGGGACTCCAGACAAAGAAAGAGGAATCTTAGTTTAGTAAAGAAGGTGACCTAACTGAGGGAAATAGGAGAGGAGGAGAGGGAAACACCCTACGACACACGATGTATATTCACAAACTTATCAAAGTCAATCACTATGCTGAACAGGAGAAGGGAGGAGAGGGGAGGGGATAGGGTGGGAATTGGGGAAGGGCTAAAAGAGTGATGTGTGCATGAATACCTCTACCATTCTGTACCTCATCAAGATGTATGATTACAATGCACAAATAAATTTAGAAAATATATATATGTTAAAGTACATTGCAAATTTAATATATATATACATATATGTTAAATACATTGCAAATTAAGAAGGTACCACATAAATAGCTATTTTTTGTATATTTATTCCATTGACTAATGCTTTCTATCATTATTTGCACTGAGGGTAAAAATCCTCAAATGTTCCCAAGGACTTCTTTATATAAAAAGCTTTACCAGAGTCTCATATACTTTGGTTTGAATATCTTGGATTTAAGGTTAAGTTTTACTTACTTCAATCATAACCATTTATGAGCATTTAATGCCTTTAAGTTAGGAGGCTTTGGGTTAAGAAATGTTACTATTTTATACTATATCATCAACAAAATAAAATAAAATTTTCAACATATTTGGCTTCCATTACCTAGAGTAGCTCTTTTTCTAAAAGTTAGTCATTTAAATGGGAAGTCTGGGGATTTTCCAGAATTCTTTAGATAGTACTTAAAAATAATAATTAAAAATAGATCGTTCTGATATTTTTTTAAAAAACACTGAGTATAATGCAGTTTCCAATGAGGAGCTGTATATAATTCCCACACATCATAAGATATATTCCTCCCAGAACACCTATTGGAAATAAATAAATAAATAAACAGCCTGCATATTTTTGTCACATAGTTTTTATTTAAAATAAATCTGGGGCTGGGGATATAGCTCAATGGTAGAGTCCTTACCTAGCATGCTTGAGGTCCTGGGTTCAATCCCCAATAATGCAAAATAATAGCAATAGTAACAACAACAAAAACTCATCAGTTTGGGCCATAACTGGTTAAACAGCAGGGGTCTCTAAATGAGGAGACTGTTCTGCTTCTCTCTGTCACCTACTAGTCTTCAACTATGTCAAAATACTCTGTCTTTAAGGACGGTGTCTGGCCATCTGTAAAATGTCTTTCTAATCTGCCTTGCAAATTCCACTTGTCTTGCTAAGAAAAGAAAACATGGAAATTCAACTTTGTTTAATCCTAAAATATTTCCACAAAGCTAATTAATTATTGATATTTGCTTATCTTCCTTTGATGTTTCATTACTTCGGTCACGTTTTTAGAGAATTGAATGTAATTATTTTCATTCTCTCAACAAATTAGAAAGGAGCTAAGATCAATCCCACGATGTTAATAAAGAGCTTCAACCTCTGATGATATTCTTTTGTTATGGAGCATACTATCAAGAGTACAAGCTGGTACCACTGACTTTTTGAATGCCTGCTATAATTATCACCCATCTATGTGACTGTGGTGGTTGCTATTGATTCCTTAAAAGACCGAAATGAATTGCTTGGCTATACTGTTATCTTCCCCTAACCTTAGAGAATGGATGTAGCCAAAATTAGGACCAATGTTTTCCAGAAAATAGAATCAAAGATCTTGAGAGTTCATTTCATCCACCATCCTGTCTTCAGTGATGAAGACGGATCATCCAATTGCTTCTGAAAGTCTCCAGAGACAAAAATATTCACATTAAAAGGATGTCCTGCTCCTTAGAAAAGATGTGTGTATATACCAAATGTGATCACAATTGGATCCCACAAATCAAGACAAAACCCAGAAAATAGCATACCATTTCATAAATGCTACATTGCAGTGTAGCTATTTATAAACCCGGAACCAGGCATTTTGATTATTTTCCTCTCTCTTTATTCCTGTGGAGTGTGTTTGGCTAGTTTGAGTTGTCCCCTAGAAATGCCAGTTCCTTTTTTCTCCTTTACCAGATGCCATAAAGTCCTTGTACGTGATAGCTTCCCATATATTCTTCTCCGTAACCTCTGACAGCAGATAGCGAATGCCCTGTGCGATGACACATTGCACACCGCTTCCATCCAGGTCTTCCTTTTCCCCAGGGATTTGTTATGAAGTTTCTTTTCCTGACTCGGAGCGCCTGTTTCTGTTTTCAGAAAGCACTTCAAGTTCTTAACTCTATACTGTTCTTTCTTGTATCAATGCCTCTATAATCTCAATATTGCTTTGCTTAGACATTTCCTTTCTTCACTGTCCTGGGCCTGTTTTCGTTCTTCTTTCCTCTCAAGTGTCTGTAAGCATAAGTTTCTAATGACCACACATGGCCTAAATGAATTGAAAAACTTAAACACATGTGTGTGTGTGTGTGTGTGCGTGTGTGTGTGTGCGTGTGTGTACCAGCGATTGAACCCAGGAGCATTCTACCTCTGAATTACCACCCCAGCCCTATTTTAATTTAAGTTGCTAAGGGCCTCATTAAGTTGCTGAGGCTGGCCTCAAACTTGTGATCCTTCTGTTTCAGCCTCCCAAGTATTGGGATTACAGGCATGTGCCACCATGCTCAACTCTTTTGTTTGTTTGTTTGTTTGTTTGTTTGTTTCGTTTTGCGGTACTGGGGATTGAATCCAAGGGCATTCTACCTCTGAGCTATACATATCGTAATTTTTATTCTTTATTTTTGAAACAGAGTCTCACTAAGTTTCTAAGAACCTTACTAAGTAGCTGAGGCCAGCCACAAACCCTGATCCTCCAGTCTCAGCTTCCCAAGTACTGGGATGGCAAGCATGTGCCACCATGCCTGGCTCTGCCCAACTCTTAAACAAACATATTTTCTATGTTATTTAAAATAGTGCCTGAACTCCCACATGCCAACCTCACACCACTTCTAATGCCTCAAGCCCACCAAGCCCAACCCAGACCCCAGGTCCTCCTTAAGACTTTATTAATTATTTAGACCTATAGTGGCATCTTCATGCTCAAACCTTCTTTGATACTTACACTCATTATTCTATATTATCTTTCAAATATTAATTATAATATGCTGTAATTTTTAAACTGATTTACCTTTGTAAGTCATGTCTCTCTGACACAGTGAACTCCTTGACTACAGAGAGGATGCCACATAATCTCACACATTCCATCTGGCCCCTTCATTCTGAGCATGATTCAGAAACCACAGAGGGTGCCTAATAAATGCTTGTTGGATTAAATTATCAGTCTGTCTGTTTCATGCACTACCCTAACAGATGCTTACTTGGTTCCTTATCTTTGCCTAATTCTACAGTTCCTTTCTTTCTTACTTACAATTCAAATAAAATAAACCCCTCCAAAGCCTATTTTTTTTTTCTTGAAGAGGACAAAGATTGAAATGGGTCTTTTGGTAGAGTATCCAGTGAATATTTTGTTTCATACCTTTTAAAACCTAGGCTACAGTGAGCAAAAAGTAGCCCCCAATCAGAAGGTCTTGGGGGGAAAGTTGAGGTTTTAATATTAGAGTTCCCAACTGTAAATGCCAAATTCAGGAACAAGGAGCAGGCATTGAGGTGCTGTTCCTGAATCAGTGCATGCCAAGCAAATAGAATTTAGATGAGTACATGGAATAGTGTCCAGGTAGAGGGTGAGTGTTCTGGAATGATTTCAATGATAACTATAGGCCATAGTTTTCAGAAAAATCAAGTTTAGAGTCTGGATCATGTGTTGGGGTTGTACATGCAGACCTAAGTTGGCCGCGTGACTCTTCTCTGGTAGTGGTCAGTGCAGGTTAGCCCCCAGCTCCTGAGGGATGGCTCCTGTTTAATCCATGGGGTTTAATTACTGCACAAAATGGCCTGTGTTCCCATCGGAGAAATGCATTCCCCAGCAGTTCTCTGAGCTTTGGGTGGTTGCAGAAGGAGCCATCCCAGAGACTTCGTACTTCTAGTTGGCAGAGTGCGTTGGGAGCTGCCTGAGGAAAGGAATTGGATGGATGAATGCAAGGCACTGACATCCCTTGAAATGCCTTCCAGTGACAGAGGCAGCAAAGGATGAGAGCACACAAAGTGTTAACAGCATCTTTTCCCATGGATCCAATTTGAAAACATTCAAAGGTCAGTTTGTTGCAATGTCTAATATAATACTAGCTAGGTGTTTATTAAACATAATTTTTCTCATTTCTAAAAAATTTACTTAAGGGGTAGCAAACCTCTTGTTTAGAGTGTAAAGTACACTAAGAAATAATATCCTTTTCTTGAAATTTAATTTATAGTCTAAGTTTTAGGATAAAAGAGAGCTAATTGAAATAACTCAGCCATAAAAAGCAAATTAACTTAAAATTTAAATCTTATTTCTGAGAAATCTCACAGTAAACAAAGAATAAGCTCACATGCATAATGAGCTACAGGATTAAGACAGCCGTATAGTTAATTCAAGCTAAAAATCTCCTTTCCTGTAACTTTAATGAATATTTTAGCAAAAGTACTTGAGTCTAACTTTATCTGGAAAATTGCCTCAGCTTTTAATGGAACTTGCCATGGATGTAAACACTGACAATATTACTTTTCTAAAGAGGTTTATGATTTACATTTTAGTATTTGTCACAGACTATTAGATTTATAGACTTCAATTTCCAACCTTCTCTTAATTAAGACAGTCCTTCTTAGATAAAGGGATTAAAAATCTTATTTATTTATTTATTTATTTATTTATTTATTGTACTGGGGATTGAACCCAGAGGTATTCTCCCTCTGACCTATACTCTCACCCCTTTTTTATTTTGAAACAGGGTGTCACTAAGGTGCTGAGGGCCTCACTAAGTTGCTGAGGCTGGCCTAGAATCTGCGATCCTCCTGTCTCAGCCTCTCAAGTAGGGATTACAAGTGTGTATCACCATGCCCAGCTAACAATTATTTTTAAAATAAAGACATGTACCCCTCACACTTACATGTCCCAGATGTGATCCTTGAGCTATAGCAATGTTGAAGCATTATCAACTTAACTTGGAAAGAGTGTCTTTAGTCTCTTTATTCAAGTTTCCCTATTTCAGAAATATATTTTGTAAGCTAAGACTGAAGAAGAGCCGTGTGGATGGCTGCCCCTCTCTCACTTTCTCTCCAGTATTCTAAAGCAGGATGTTTGCTGCTATACAAACTCTAAGTTATTTATTATGCTAAGGTTACTTTAATGACAAAGTGTAGTGATTCTTAAAATTCGTTTGTGCAACAGTCACCGATGATTATTATAAAAACTGTTCCCTAGATTCCCACCCTAGCCCTGCTGAACCTGTGTCCATACTCATAGGTTTCAAGTTAGCTTCATATTATAAAACTCTCCAGATCACACCTATGGATGGTAGGGGTAAGAGCCATGTATGGGTGACGAATTTAAGTTAAAAGAAAAATACAATTGGATAGAACTTGAAAACACATAGAATTTATTTCAGTGCAAATATTTAAAGACTTTTTGGGGGAAATGTTTACAATGCTACTTTTTTTTTTTTTTGCTTTATTGCCAATTAAAGTACCTATGTTTTTTACATTTTCTCTCTATTGAGTTTGAGCAAAGTGAAGCATTATACTGGAAATAGCATTACTGTTGTGGAATTCAAAAATAATTAGATTTGAATTGCAATTAGAAACTACTTTTAATAACTCCTATGTGATTAGGAACAAATTGCAATTAATAAAAAGTCTGAGACTATGTATATATTTGCATATGTATGTACATATATACATCTGAATATATGTGTATATATGTGTGTGAGTGTGTGTGTGTGTGTATAATTGCTTTTTGAAATTTTCTTTTTTTGGAGTGAACAAACACAAAAGACAGTAGAAGATTTGCTTAGTTCTCAAGGTCCAGAAAATATAAAATCTATGCATCAAAATGAGGAAAAGACATTCTGTTCTTTTAAAGACAGAATGCCAAGTACCCTAACAAAGAGGAAATAATTGCAGGGGGAAAAGGATTTTTACAAAATTAGTGTTTTGTTTTGTTTTTGTTTGGGATTTTTTAAGAATCCACTGAGAGATCAAACTTTTAGAAAGGTTGTTTTGTTTTCTTTTTAATTTAAGTGGAAGAAATTCAGACTCATCATTTATTTCCTCCAAATTGTTGAACTCTACTTAGAGGACAGTAAAGTCCTTAGTAGAGTTTGTTTCCTTCCCAGAAAAAGCAAGGAGGAGCTGCTACTGGTTCTAACAAATATATGTCAGGGAGCACGGGCAGGTGTTGCATTAAAGCTGGAATGAGTAGCTCAAAGTTTCTGCCTCAGAGGGGCTGATGCCTTCTCTCTCTTAGAGCTGAAGTCTTAGGGAGGTGCAGCAGTTATCCAGTTAACACTCTTTGCAACCAGCCCAAGAAGTCCCTTTCTCTCTCTCTCTCTCTCTCTCTCTCTCTCTCTCTCTCTCTCTCTCTCTGTCTCTTGCTCCACCGCATTTGATTTGATGCTCTCCACTTGAAGGCAGATCCTTTGACCTAAGCAGATTACTGTAGATGCATGAAGGACACAGTCAGTGAGCCGGGCTTTTCAAGGAAGAGATTTGGCTCCAAATAGGACACTAAGCTTTTCAGCCTTCTGCTTATTTACCTAGTCAGCAGGACGCAGTGTCTCTGGGTGCTCAGGGGACTCCTGGAGAGTTGGGGGGGAGAAACAAAAGCAGAAGTGGCAGCCGCTGCAAATGTGGGAGTCTGTGCCATTAAAGGAAGTGGTTGCTAATAAGGGCCTGTGAGACCTAGGTTTCCTTGGTTTCCATGACAGTTATTAGGTACCATAGAAATTGAATTGTCTCCCACAATGCTCTTAGGGGAGAGGGGGTGCTCCAGTGACAAAGCAGTGCAGTTATGACTTGCAGTAAATCGTCCTTTTGAGAATGCAATACTCCCTGGATTATTTGCTCTTATATTTCTTTTAAACTCCCCTTTCAGTGTGCTTGACATTTTGGCCGGGAGACCGTGGTTCCTGCTGCTGCACAGTGTCTCAAACACTATTTTTCCCCTCTTTATTTAGACCTGAGCTTGGCAAAGCAAGGATATGAACAATTGTGCAGGTGGGCTACTCAGGGCGAGTGAAGAGATAAGGCATCCAATCAGGCACTGGCAACCCGTGGCCCTGCCAATATGCCCTTCCACCAGATTTCCGTAATCCCTGCACGGGAGACGGCCAGGAATGGGAGAAGTTCCATGGGCAGAAACAAAGAGAAGAGCAAGGAAGTCGAGGTAAGAGGAGGTTTGATTTGACACAATAAGACAATCAAAGCACCATAGCAGCTCTCTGCGCGCAGGGCGTGGGGCTAAGTTTTAAGAGCCTCTGGATTCTAGCTCTCTCTCAGTGGATAATAGTAAAGTGGAAGAGAATCATTTGTAACTAACAGGCACCTGAACCTCTGTTTTCTGAATGAAGGGAGAAACCAAATGTATAAGAGACACTTGCTATTTGGCAGATAAAAACTTCTGGCTTTTTCTAAATCATCTACAGAGTCACTTTTGACTTTCGTCAGCCATGGATATTGCTGTTGTTAATTTTCTGACGGTGAAGCTGTTGATACTCTTGCTGATTTCATTCACTCCCCACGAAGCTAATGTGTTTGAAAATAACTTCCTTAACAAAGCAGCAGGGATGTCAGGGACGCAAAAGCAGTGACACTGAACATATGACATGAATTAGTGTTCCTAGGATCTGCGGCTCTCCATTCATTCGCAGAGCGTGAATGTGTCTGACTTTTCTTTGATGCCTGTTCATTTGCATTGTATTCTTCCCACAGAAAGCATTATCTGAAACTTAACATAGGCTCTGGTATTCAACATATTTCATCCGAGCTTTATTTTGGAGTGAAATTTAACAGGTGTTGATGTAAGTGAAATTGCTTTGAAGATCAGATACTGGGGATTTATTTCAAAGACTTTTAAGAAAGGAATTGAGCAGAGTTAAGGGCAGTGGGTGAAAACATTACAAGTATTGTGTTCCCTAAAAGAGAACTTGGGGTAGAATTATAGGAACTATAATCTTCTTGTCCCTTTCACATAGTTATTGTTTATTTATTTATTTATTGTGGTGCTGGGGATTGAACCCCCCACCAGCCCTATTTTACTGATTTATTTTTATTTGGAAACAGGGTCTAACTATATTGCTGAAAGCCTCACTAAGTTTCTGAGGCTGGTTTTGAACCTGTCTCAGCCTCCCAAGTACAAGGATGCCATTATATTTTTTAAGGGATGAGCTTTCTCTACCTTCAGGTCTGTATGTTAATCTTTTTTCTCAAAGATAGGTTTTGATGACAGGGGATCAGCAAACCAATCCAAACCAAACAGAAGAAATGGGAGTGGAGTATTACGGAGTATGCTTGAGAAGAAAAGAGAAATAAACTTGAATATGTTTTCAGATGACAAAAGACATTTATAGCCTCTTTCTGTTTTATTTGAACTGATTTTAAAAAAATTCATTCAAGAGCAACGAGTTCTTATTGTGGCTGGAATCTACAGAAAACATCAAGAGAGTTTTCTGACTAATTTACTACAAGAGATACTTTGACTTTTGTGTATCGCCCTGCCATAAGTGTATCAGGTGTTTCTGAAAATGAAATATCTTCATTTAAAGAAACATATCAGCTCAGTATTAATTGGAGATGTCTTCTATAATGTGCCTTTGCCCATGATTCTATACTGTGATTATTAGAGGTATCTATAGGAGCTATCTCTGAACTTTATTGGTGTTGGATAAAGAAAACGGGGATAATTCTGAAAATTGGTATAAAATGCCAAGAACAAGTTTTAATAAAGTTATACATTACTTACTCATAATCTAAATGTTTGGGTAAATCTAAGATTCATTAAAGAAAGCTTCATGTAGCTGGGCGTGGTGGCGCTCGCTTGTAATCCCAGCATTCGAGAGGCTGAGACCAGAGGATCTGGGTTCGAGGCCAGCCTCAGCTACCTAGTTAGGCACTCCGCAACTTAGCGAGACCCGGTTTCAAAATAAAGAATAAAAAATAGGGGCTGGGGGTGTAACTTGGAGGTAGAACGCCCCTGAGTTCAATCCCCAGTACCAAAAAAAAAAAAAAAAGAAAGCTTCATGTAAACATATTGGCAATTTTCTTTGCTTGGTAGCTAGAATGATCAGAGAGGAAAATACTATTTTAGTTCCAGGTCTTCATTAGAAATCTGCATTGCTATGTCTGGTTGGCATAAATCAGATAAACTGGGATGGCTTACATGATTTGGGGGCATAAAAGCCCCAAACACATTTTTTTAATGTAAGAAATAATATGAAATTATTTTTTTTATGGGAATAGGATTGATACTGTGAGGGATCTAAGGGGTTCCCAAAGAATGAAACAAACCCATCTTAGGACTGGTAGTGTCATTGACTTGCATGATGGAAAAGCATTCCAACACTTGCCAGTTAGAAACACAGACATTGGTTTATTTAGGAAAGTAGGAAATACACCTTCAAGGGAGAATGCAGGCTATTTCAAGAGAGAGATGCATTTTGGGGGTTCATGGCTCTTTTTAAGAGAATCATGGTGCAGGGTAGGCATGGGAAAGTGTGTGAGGAAGATCTCAGTCAGATAGTCTCAAGGCAGTTTCTGGTGATCTGGTCATCCTTAGCATCTTCAGTCCTATCGAAGTCTCTGTTATCAGATGAATAGATAAACTGGAGAGTCCCATAAATTATAATTTTGTCAAGATACTGTATCTGTTTTGTTAACAGTACACAGGACAATTATATCTTATTATCGTTTTTTGGTTAACTCTAGGATCTGCAGGAATTTGAGAGGGACAGGCCTAGGAAACAGAACTGGTTTGGGGAGTAAAGGTTGAAGAACTTTAGCACCAGGTTCTTAGATGAGAATTATGTTTTACTTATCCTTCCTATCTGTCTTCTTTCTACCGATTTATTCCTTTACCCTACATCAATTCTATATCAAGTAAAAACAGCCTTAGTCTTTATTCAGATATTAGTACTAATCCACATGATCAAACATTCTCACAAACCTGTCAAAATATCCACATACAAACAGCTCTCTCTTTTCAAGGCAAGAAACACTTTGACATTGTGACTAGACCCAGGGATCACCTTGTGGTGAGCAAAAAGCCAATAAAAACCAGGAGACAAAAGAATGGGGAGAGGTTTATTATGGGTATGCAGCAAGTAAGGAGGGCACTGGAGTTAATTTGTAGTGTTTTTCTTAAATAAAGGAAGCAAGGGGCTTTTATTGGAGAAATGTATACATATTCCTACAGGGAAGACTCATCACTGCCTGGAGGGTGGGGCAGTTGGGCACATTCTCTAGCATGCGCACATTCCATTCTAGATTACAGTTCCAGGTACGTGTTGAAAAAAAAAAAAAAGAATCAGAGGAAGTCATTGATTTTGGCTGCTTCCTTCTAAGTTTCTCTGAAAAGTCCTAGCCCAAACAAAACAAATAAACAAACAAACAAAAACTTTGAAGGCTCATTAGAAGTCTTTGAAAGGGGCTCTAGCTTCCCCTCCTTCCCATAAATATAGGTGCTCGTCCCTAAAAGTGCCTGCCTTGTAGAGCTAACAGTATTTCACAGTGGGAGTCAGTGGGCATTCTTAAAGGAAAATTAGGTTAGTTATGAGAATATAAAGAGATAAAGTTCTGGATGTTAGAAGGGAGGCATGTTTTAAGTTTCAAATACTTCTGAGTTTTCTAAAGAGTGAAGTTAAAAGTTTGTTCTTTGAAAGCATATTTGAAACATACTGCTATTAAATCTTATAGTTAAATGCTTCTTTTGATAAACTAAATAGTCTAAAAGAGTGGTAAATGGGTTCTAAGGTGGGCACAACATATATCCTATGTGTTTGAAATCAGAACAAATATTTATTACTATACATACAATGATTTTTGCAAGTTTAACTGATGATTCCCTGAAAAGGCAATTTCCTGATTGCCTGATTGTTGACCAAATGAGAAACATCTTCCTTTAAGTTTCTTTAAAGCCTTTGGCTTGTCTTAAAGTATTTAAAGAATCCATATGCATAGTGAGCAATTATCTAATTTCAGAATTAAGAATTTTCTAATTTAATTGTAAGCCAATTTAATTTCTGTTCCATTAGAAACTTAGAGACTCTTGAATAAACTAATTCACATAAAGAAAAATAAAATATAAATGGTTTATATTAATGATTTTTAAATTCTGGAAGAGCGAGACTGTAAAAAATAATGAGCAGGCTAAGATTAAACATAATAATAATTCTAACTTCAAATTTTTTTTTTTTTTTTTTTTTTTTTTTTTTTTTTTTTTTTTTTTTTTTTTTTTTTTTTTTTTTTTTTTTTTGCGGTACTAGGGATTGAACTCAGAGGCATTCTACCTCCAAGCTATACCCCCAGCCCTATTTTTTATTTTTTATTTTGAAACCGAGTCTCACTAAGTTGCGGAGTGCCTCACTATGTAGCTGAGGCTGGCCGCGAACCCGGATCCTCCAGTCTCAGCCTCCCGAATGCTGGGATTACAAGCGTGCGTCACCACGCCCGGCTTCTAACTTCAAATTTAATAATGAACATACATCCTGACATATTTTCCCTGGCATAATGTTCTAATTATTTATGTATTTGGTTAATAACCCTGGAAATACACCACACACACACACACACACACACACACACACACACACACACACAGACACATGCAAAACAAAGTAACACATGTCCTGTTTAGGTCAAGTTAGTGTGATGGATGAGGGAAGGGATGCAGGCTATCTTCCGGGGGTACCAGCTCTAGAAGTTGCTTGTACAGTGCCTCACACTTGCATCCCAAGCATAAGGTTCTATCAATACAGCCAGATTTTATTAGCACAATCAGTGTGATTACCACAACCACTTCAGTCTCTTACAAAATAGACAGATATCGGTCTATTGCAAAGTTGTAGATCTAGAGTAATGCAAGTGGTCAAATTTGCTAATTTATATCTGGAGATATCCATGAGTGATGGAATGCTTGGGAGCTAGCTCCAGAGAGTTCTGGAAGGAAAATTAGTAACCAGACTCTCCCTGGGAGTGAAGAATACATGAGGGAAATGAAATGGCTTGGTTGGGAGATCATTTGCCTATACCTTGAGAATTCCAAGACCTTGGGAAAGCCATGGGAGAAGTTACTGCTCTAGAGATTCAGAGCTCTAGATTTCTTTTTCTCTGTTTGAATATTAGAGACTGACAATTTAGCTTCTTTCAGTCTCATTTGCTTTCTTTGCTAATGGGGCAGCTTTGCATGTATTAATTCATTTTTCTTTCCTTTTTAGCTATGATAAAGCCATTTATTAGGCTCTAATTAATTCATGTTAAAGATTTGGGCCAAAAAGACATCTGTCTCTTTACAAGAATGGATTTTATTAATCAAATTCTTAGCCCTTGAGGGGTAATTTAATTTCCTACTCTAAACCCGAAAATTATAATGATTGTATAAATTTTAGTATTTCGTCAAACTCTAGGACATAGTCTTTTTAGCTTTGTGGGATTAGTAAGCAAATATTCCAAAGACTCACTGTGTTTCAAATATGAAGAATCACTTGGGTTCACACCGAGGCTGCTACTGCCCGTTGTATAATCTCCATCAGCACACGCAGTTCTTACCTGAGATGATAGAAGGAAGAGAACGGGAGTGAAGAGGCCAGGAGCCCTTTCTTTCCAATCTCCCCTCATTCTCAGATTGACTAGACATAACAATTGCAACTTAGAAGGATTTAGGGAGGGAGAACAAAAGTAAAAACAAACAAACCTTTATATATATATATATATATATGTGCATTTTCCTTTAAATTTTCATTATATTCTATTGTAATATTTCTCTAGTTCAAATTTTCCATCCCTCCTTCCAAATTATGCTAAGTTTCTTACCTTTTTTTCCCTAGGATATCTGTCTTCCCTCTCCAATGATAGCCCATGTGTCATCTTTTCTCTCTCTCTCTCTCTCTGTAAATGCAGATCTATTACATAAAAATCCCTTCATGAATATCAATCAGTGAGCTGAAAACAAATATATGGCTTTTTGTGTGTGTGTGTATGTGTGTGTGTGTGTGTGTGTGTGTGTGTGTGTGTGTGTGTGTGTCGTACTGGGGATTGAACTCAGCAGCATTCTATCTCCAAGCTATACCCCCAGCCCTATACTTTATTCTTTATTTTGAAACAGAGTCTCACTAAGTTGCTGAGGCTGGCCGCGAACCCAGATCCTCTGGTCTCAGCTTCCCCAATGCTGGGATTACAAGCGTGCGCCACCATACCCAGCTAATATATGGCTTTTTTATATAGTTCTTCATTTTGAACACAATGAGTAAATTATAGATTTATCAATTCTCATTTTTAATTAAAAGAAAAACTGTTACCAAAACAAAAACAAAACACCATATTTAATATTGCAGCTATAGGCAGTGATTAGGGTTTTGGCCATTTTAATTTCAAATTCTACATTTTTTCTTTACAATTGAGGTACCTTAACCTTTTCACATTTCTTAAGCAAAATTTGTAAAATCAAATAATCTCAGAATCATAAGTTTTCTTAAAAATTCTGTATCTTAATTCCACAGTTGAAGCCTAAAGAGAATATACACCTTGCCAATGTCACAGATACTTGTCACACAACTAGTTAGCAATGAGTTTGGGACAAAAACAAAGACCTTCCTGACTGTCAGTCTTCTGTCCGTCCTATCATTTTTGCATTTAATTTTTTGTTTTTCTGGAGGCACTAAATTATAATCCCCTCAGAGTTAATATAATCCCTATAACGGTTTACCTTTGAATAATGGTGTTTTGGTTTCTTGTAACAGTGTTTGTCAGTGACTCATAAGGTCAGATGAAATACAAAATTTATAGAATGTAACTAGTATTCATTTCATTAAAATTTTAAAAAGATAGTAAAGCTAACTAATCATGGGCAAAAATGGTTTAGAAGGGAGGGTACTGGGCTTTCACTCAGCATGTCTGAGATGAAGTCTTGGCTTCACCATAGCTTTTTAACCTCAGGTAAATAACTCATTTCATCTCTCAAGCTTGCCCCTGTTAAGAAAAAAGGTACATTTATCCTAGATCTCCTCTCAAAAATAAAATCTTTTAAATGTTTTTCTGGGATTCCTATTGGCACACACAGGCAAGGTCTACTGGAGGCATGACAGAATCTAATTGGTTGAGAGGCAAGATGGTGGTAGAGAAAGAACTTTATTATGATGTACTTGATGGAAAGATGGAGGACATTGTGCTCAAGGGCCATCTTTCTAGGAAGTTGATTTAGGAATACATAGGAAATGGGTAGTCACAGACTCACAGGTACCTTCTCACAGGTGAGGACACATAGATGACCCTAATTGCCTAGTCTCAAAATGCTTTTCAGTTCTGCAAACCTCAAGAGCAAAGATCATTTTTTCCTCAAGCTGTTCATAGCACTGATAAATTTACCCAGTGCAATCCTGACATATTTAGTATACACTGGATCGGCTGGAGGGAGAGCTGCCCCAGGATTGCCTTACTGATCACCAAACTCAGAGTAATGAAAGAAAAAATACCTCACCTGATTAGTGTGAAGGCAAGGGTCAGGTAAAGTTAAATATGGAGTGGGGCTCAAGATCTGGTCACAATGCTTGGCTTTACTCCTTTACTCTTTTGAAATAATCATCTAGTTATGTCTCCTCTGGACACACAGAGGCCATCTTTGTCTTCTAAGGAATATTTGGCCCCAGAAGGATAGAACTGTTTTTTTTTTTTTTTTTTTTTTCCTCTTTTGCTCTTCCTGTTGGTGTTCAGAGAACCAATTCTCAGCCATTCTCAGCAATTCTCCCCATTCTCAACCATGTGATTTGGGATGGCTCTGAATTAGTTTAAAGCAATCAGTATCCACAATTTCCTTTTATGGCATTTGATTCAGGAGTGGAGATGAAAATCCATCAAAATCAGTGACATACATGGAGACTCTAATGGTTTTTAGGGAAAAGGTGTCTTGTTCCTGAACATTTATGGTATAAACTTGCTTTCTAATTACAGGTGGATTCTGTGAAGGCTATTGTGCTCGAGAAAGGGTTGGAGCTTGGAGAACACAAATGCTCCTGATGCTGAAGATGACTTAGAACTAGGGAAATAGGCAGAACAAAAAGAGAGAAAGAGAGAGAAGACTGGATTCTGTGTGATACTAATACACAGATTCCCAAAATGAGTAATAATGCCCATGCAGGGTGCTGGAACAAAATATAGATACATAAAAGAAGATTAATTTTTCACTGCATCCTTCTGTTGATTCACTTACTGATGGTAGGTTTCCAGGAGAATATTGAGAATTTTTTTTTTCTGAAAAGGGGAAGGTAATCCAAATAAGTTGGGGAACCCCTGGGTGAATCACTCCTTCCTTGAAACCAACCCTTGTTCAAACAGCCTTCTAGTGCAGTGACTTAATATGATCTTTATTGTTCTGTCTTTTTTTATTTAGTTGAGTGTTTGTCACTTACAACATGGAGGAAGGACCCTAAATGACACTTTGCCAAGTACAGTTACAACCATTTCCTGCTTTGTCACCTGTGCAGTGACTTCTGAGACTGGAAATAGCCAGGATATGGGAAGATTCATCACAAACATTAATTTATGACTAGCCTATGCTGAGAGAACATTTAACCAGAGCATACAGGTTAATGCTCTGTATTAACCAAATGGAATGCATGTTTAGCGGGTGTGATTCTAACACTACAGGGAGAATTCTGGGGGTAGAAAGGCTAATTCTCTTTTTCATTTCTCTAGAAAGTACTTTCCAACTACTATCCTGAGTCTAAATTGAGTATTAGAGTCCCATGTGCTTAGAATGAATTCCACTGAGTGTGTGAATAGAGTTAAAATACTTTTATATAATGAAAGGCAGGAAATTTCCATATTATTATTTGCTTTCAGCAATGAAATTAACATAATTCACATTAATTTCTTCTTGTTTAAAATAGATGTTATTGGTAATTGCATTAATAAGACTGAATAACATATTTTATTGACTATCAAATGCAAACAATTAGTAATTGTTGACACACCCTGGTCAGTCTTTTTAAAATTGTGGCCTCAACTAAGCAGGTAAATTCTTAGAACTCCTCCCTGGCATGAATCTTTAAAACAAAAAATTCATTATGTATTCATGGCTGATTTAATGAGACTCTAAGTGGTCATTGTATTTGAAAGATGGTTGAACAAAGATTTTGATGTGGAAGAGTCTTGAAGCATGGGAAGAGCAGGTGTAGCCAGGCATGTTTTATTAATCAGGGTTTTTAGAATGTGCTGATTAGCCAACATTTAGCTCAATTCTTTATAACACAAAGGGAACACAGACAATGCCAACATGGATTTAGAATCCCTCAAGTTGAGGGCCCATTGAAGGGGAAGGATCACAGCCTGACTGTTGCTTTCCCCTAGCTCATTCTCAGGAATGGCATCCTGAGCCACTTGGGGCAGCCTTCATAACCTCCAGGTGAGGATGAGAGATGACATCTATTTGATACTCATTCTCTCCCCTCTCTCTGCAACCCTCTTAAATAATTGAAAGAGGCGTGATAGGAGGAGAGAGCTGGTGATAAGACTTTGCTCTTTAGAGTGAAAAGTAGACTGAAAGAAAGGACAGGTGTTCATGGGTGCTGGGTGTCAGCTTCTCATTTTTCACCTTGATTACCTCATTTATCAAATTGTGTAAATCTGGATCACAAGAGCAGAGAGGACAACTGCATTGGGTCCCTTCAGCCAACCATTCCCAGTGAACGCCCATTTTCCCCAGACAAAGAAACACACTGCATTCTTTAGGATTCATGCCTTCAATGTCAACGTGAATAAGAGGGAATTTTTTAGGAAAGAACATTTGGCATCAAGAAACCTTTAGATATGTGATTCGGGGGGGGGGCACAGAAAGGAAGCTCATGTGAGAAATGAGAAATAAACATTTGTTAAGGAATTAACTATGTGGTTTCACATCTGGTCAAATTCTATACAGATAATAGATTCTTACTTGGAAACCCGAGCAGGCTTATGCTCAAACAAGTGTGAGTGCACTATAGTATATGGCTAGGAATCCTCAGCAGTTGAAGATGTACAGACTTAGATCCATAACACAGTTTTATTTTCCAATTTTCCTGAAAATCTTCATGAGCCTGGAAAATGTTAGAAATTTATCGTTGTTGACTTAACAAAGTTTTTAACAGTTTAAATTGCAGAAATATGTTTTAACCTAAACTACTTACTATATGACCACTAACTATGAAACAATTACTTTCTCATTTGTTCAAGTTTTAGAAGAAGTGATTTCTGTGTACAGTCAGCCAGTTGCACAGTGAAGGATTAACCTTCGACTGCCTGTTTTACCATCTGTCCCAGGCATTCTGTTTGAGGTTCAATGAGAATATAAGAGAGATGTCGTGCTTCAGAATTAAAAGGAAGCTGCTACCTTGTTATGTGATCACCTGTGCTGAAAGACAGTGCAGTGCTGTGGTTAAAAGTATGAATTTGGAGGGAGACCAATTGGGTTTGAATCTGGGCTTTGTCACCTCCTTCCTACCTGTGGGACTCTGCCAGGTTACTTACCATCTCTGTGTCCCAACTTCCTCAAGTGCAAAAGAGTGACATATGAGAACTAGTGCATAAAGTTATGAGAATTAAATGAGTTAGTATTGCTAACATGCTAAGAAGATTTGCTGGGATAAAATAGGCACCATTCGGTGTTTGATAAATAAAAAAGTGCTAAAGTCATCAATTTCCAGTGTTGACTATATTATTGCTAGTAAATGTGACTCATTTAATTAATATCTTCTAATTGTGATAAGGAAATGTTTAAGGTTGAATGGCCCCAAAGATTGTGCCTTTCATCATAATAATGACAAAAAATAATAATAATAAGACGAACTCATTGCTATTTGACGTTTACCAGCACGCTCACCTCTACTTGAACAGACCATGTATGTTTGCCTCAGATAAGTGAAATCTAACCTTATGGCTTTCCTTTGCGACTTGAGTTCATTCGCATAGTTGCTGAACCAAGAATTTTCTAGAGTCAGGGACTTGTAGAGAAATGCATGCTCTTTTACTTCCATTGCATACACATATTGCCAAGTGTTCTTTACTTATTCTAATATTTTTCAACACTTCATGAAAGAGCTCCTCAATTTGAGTTTTGAATAAACTATTATCTTGATAATACTTTTTACTTCTCATTTTTATGGCAGCAAGGTTTTTGATTGCTTTTATTTTACAAATTCTTTAGGTTTTTATTAAAAAAAACAGACCATGCTATGGAAGACTAAAATAATCAATGATACTATATCAAGACATGTGTAGAGAGCTTATATGCATAAAATTATTTTCTGAATGTTTGAGTACTGAGGAAAATGGTATCTTTTTCATTTTTCTCAATCACAATACAACTTTGATTAACAAAATACTAGTGTGATGAACAGATTTAAAATGCTCTTTAACTGTACAGTGATGATATTATTATATTGGGAAACCTAGAGCATTTCCCTGAGGTAGTGACCTGGTTCAATTCTACATAAATTTCTCTATGCAAAGTTTTTTTCTTTTTCCCCCCTCTTTTGATACTCTTTGGGGAGAGTACCAATTAAATGACTTTTGGAGAATAGAAATGCCTAAGAAAAATCTATTGCATTGAATTTAAATTGAGATAGAAGAACAGAAGATACTTGATTTGTGTGGATTGGTTAACTCTGTAGATGATGTCAAAGGAACAGTCACTCTGCCTCTGCTTGAAGTCAACAAGGGAGGTGACCAATTTTTCTTATGGTGCCTCTAGTTGTACAAATCCTAGGCTTGATACCTTTGAATGTGGATGGGTCAGCATTAATTACTAATCAGTTTTTCTTCTCTCATTCTATTTGCCATTTATACATTCCTGGCAAATAGCATTAACAACTTTGCTAACTGAATTGTTACATGTATGTGCTTTGAAGGTGAATGCAACTTTTCTTTCACCCTGACAATAATAATATTTACATATCTCATATGTAAGTATCATGAAATTAATAAATTATATGAATATTAGTGTTATATGAAACTGATCCCATTTATGAAATTAATAAATATGACATTACATGTATATTATTATGTAATATTTTATAAAACCTAATCATCATTATTGTCATTATTATTATAGATAATACTATCAATCATTACTGTGTATTCAAGGCACTGCTACATGTGCCTTTTGTGAAAACACTGCTCTATGAAATGCTATTCCAGTTGCCATTGTAACGAATTATCCCCAAATTTGATGAAGTAAAACACTTCTTTGAGAGTGTCCATGAATCCTGCAGGTCAGAAATTTGAACAGTGGGATACTTACCTGTGTATGGCTGTTACATAAACCTGTGACTCTGGGAGTGACCCAAATGCTGGGGGGTGGCATTATCTGAAGGCTCATCTACTCAGCTCCTCTAGTTGTTGGACAACAAGATTGAGATGACTAGAAGAGTAGGAATGCCAACCCCAAAACATGCAGGTGGCCTCTGCACCTCACAGCATGGTGCATCAAGGTAGACAGACTTCTTATACAGGAATCTTGGTTATAAGTGTGAGTTTTATAACAAAACAATTAGAAGTTAAGTGGATTTTTTGTAACCTGACATCAGAGATCACCCAGCAACACTTAGGCTGTAGCCAATTGGTGAAAGCAGTCACATACCTACTCAGATGCAAAGAGGATGGCTCCATATTCACTTTTCAGTGGAAATAGTATCATATAATTTTGGGTTCTTGTTTTAAAACCACCACAGTACTCACTATGGCTGCACCCATATCCTTTCCTTTTCATTCCAATTTGAAAAGTACAATGATTTCCTTCCCCAAGACCTCTGAACTCCCATCCCATTTTGTCATCAACTACAAGCCCAGGAGCTTGTCATCTAAACTTTCCATGAGATCTGACTTATATTTCTTAACTTTCTCCCCTTTTCCATGAGCTCTGACTTATATTTCAAATGAGATGCCCACTCAGGCTTTCTTAGTACTCAAAGTGGTGGCAAGTACAACAGCATCTTTTTCATTTGGAATGGCTTTATCTCTTTCAAAGTTGACCAGTTTCATTAAACATTTTATGGACTTCCTGCATGGCAACTTATAATCCACTTCATTAGACAAAATTCATCCCAAGTCTCTTTGAGATAAACTGATCTATACTTTGCCTCCCTGTGAAGCTGCTGGGCTCAAGACCTTTCAACTTCTCATAATCCATATTATTTTACAGAGGAGGCCTTCCAGGGGTGTTCTCGAGATCCTAGGAAGAATCTTGTCTCTTTGAAAGAAACCAAACACATTTATCTGTGCCAATAAGAGCCAAACACTGAGCTAGGTGCTAAGATATTGGTGAATGAAAGGGACACGGCCGCTGTCTTGTGCTGCATAAAATCTAGTTTATCTTTTTCAGAACTCATATTTGTTATTTCATGTACTTAATTCATTATAAGGATTTATTATTTTTATCATGAATTTTTCTAGGTAGCTATGGTGGATTCATTGCAGTGACAACCCCGATGTGTTATCTCCCCATATTCAAGACTTTTGGTAGCAGCTCCAACACTGTTTCTGGGCTTTGCTGTGTGACTTTGGCCAGTGGGAGAGTAGAATAAGTGCAAACTTAACCTTGAGAACTACTTGGCCATTAGGATTTGCTCTCTTGCTTCTCTTGTAAAGTGTATAGACCAGACTAGTTATTGATGAGACATGGAACCTGGTCGTTTCTACTGCCCACAGGTAGCCCACAGGTAGCCAGCTGCTAGAGTGAGGCTGTCTTAGACCCACCAGCACCCAGCCTTGTTCGACAGCCTTATTCATCAGGCTTATTCATAAGTCTGTTGAGATTATTTGAGCCTAATTCAAGCCTAAATACCTTCCCCTTAGAATCATGAGCTAAATAAGGGATGTTTAAAACCACTGTTTGGGGTGGCTGGTTATACAACAATAAAAAACTGATATAGTGATCTTTTTTAATGTATGTGTTCATGCTTTGGGTTCTAGAGTCTGACTTTACATTTGATAAATTTCTACAGCTGGTTCTGATAATCTCTGTAGAAATTAAATGCAGATTTTATGCTTGCCACACTATTTTTTTTTGAAAGGATATGACGGTCTATTTTAATACCGCATTTACATATAGAAATCATCCTTGCCATTGCTAGATTAGTTAATTTCAGCTGCGAAATTAACTTTACAACCATAACAATTACACTGATAGTGACTAAATTTGATTCTTCTAAATTGAACCCCTTAAGATTTCTATACCCAATAGAGCTCTTAAAACATACATTGAAGGCATTTTTTAGTACAAATATACCTTGTAATATAAATAAATCTAGCACTTTAAGGTCCAGCATACTTCAGTATTTTTAAATTGAACAATTTCAAATGCAATGTGCAAAACTTTTTGGCAGTACTCTTTCCCTTGGCTAATTCATATTTTACTATTTTCATCAATGTTTTAAATGACCATATAAAAGGCAATGAATATTTACTCCTCAAATATGTAACACTATTTGGAAGGCTCAGTAATGTTAGGTGATATCGTAAGACACTGAATCTTTCCATCTAGCCCCTAAGCCTTTAAATATAGTAGCTCTCTAACATTTTTACCATGGAGACATATGAATTTAAGATCTGTGGGCCAGGACTCCGGTTTATATCTTTGGCCTGTTCATCCATTCCCTGGTTTTCCAATTGCCTTTCTTTTGCAGTAGTTTCTGCTACCCTTCCCTGGTTCCCCCTCCATGTTTGACAACCCATTTGGCCTCAGTTCTCTGGGGTGGCAACTTCAAATGCTTGTAACATTCTCATCTTTGCTCACTTTTTTGTTTCACTGCCATTTATGGTTCCATATGGAGGGAGACCATCTCCATCAGCATTGGTTTGATGGAACATATACTAACAAAGGTAACCTGACTGGCAAGTCTAACAGGATAAACTTGAACACCTCCACTGTAAAATGCTACTATCTACTTACATGTAGTGCAACTGTTCTCCTCTTCTGTGGGTTTTTAATGGATGATAATGATGGGTGTTTCTTCAGTTCAAGGCATGGTAAGTTCGGTTCTGCCTCAGAAATTGAAGCTTGCTCTTTTTGTTCACCTGTCATGCCTTTTTTCCATCTCCTTCACATGGATGGCTCTACCCATCCATCTGAAATAATACTGCAGCATCCTGTCTCACTATCCCACTACTCAGGTCTATTTGCTCCATGAAGAGGGAGCACTAAATCACTCAATCTGTATATTCTTATTTGAAAATGAGGTACCTGAGGATAGAAATGCTTTGTGTCCTTCCTCTGTTCAAGCCACTGTGTGTAGAGTGGTGTTGGCATGTGACAAGCCTGCAATAAATATCTTTAGAACTAGTGAGATGGTAATCTTACTCTAACTTGTAGTGTTCAGAACTTGCCAGGGTTTTTTTTTTTGTTTAGTTATATACATATAGTTGCATTTTAAGAACATTACTGTCAAACTAAGCATTCCAAGGAACGGACAACCAATGTCTGTGAAGAGGCTAGGAAAAATTTTTCTTTAAAAATCTATCCTATGAGAATATGTTAGTCTTAGAAAATAAAGATTATATGTGTGTTTATATAAGTAAATTTATTATATGTATAATAAAATTTTTGAAGTATTTGGAGGGTTGAGCTGGGAGAGAGATATTAAGTATATCATTGAATGCAAAACCTAGAATTAAAAGAATATTGAGTATTAGTATGCAATAATATACTAGATTATATACAATCAGATTTCTTTTTTCCGATAAAGAAAAATAAATAAATCCCAGAATGTACGTATCAAAATATGTCCAAAATGTCCCAGATCTTCAGATGTTGTGGTAGAACTGGAATCCAGATTCCCTGAATACCACTGCATTATTCTTTATACTGTGATTTTCTTCCTTTCCACTTAATATCATTGTTTTTTCCAACACTTGAAAGGCTCATCCATCCACCCAACATTTGTTGAGTACTTAATATAGGTATCCATGAATAATTATCTTTGTAAAGGAGTTAATGGAAAGTCACTGTATCCCCAGGCGGCCTTTTGGCTTCTAGGTCCTCTGGGACCCAGGAGGAAACAAGTTGGTTGGAAATTCCATGCTCAGGTTGCTTGACTTGGAACACTACTTGGGAACTGTCATCAAGTTATTTTCTAAACAATATAAAGATAGAGGTCCATAGTATATTAAAAATTTTACAATTAGGAGGCTAGGCTACTCCGAATCAAGTATTGCTTAAGCCACTGCCATTTGCCTAACACTACAGAGAGATGTTATGAATAGAACCTCTAAGTGGTCTTGCCATGAGAGGAGTCTGAGTCATTTTGCCTACATGGAAGGCTCTGGCTCCCACAGGCCCTGTGCATGTGTAAGTTCAACTGAACTTGGCCACCTTCATCCAGATCTGCTGGCTTCAGTTCTTCCCTTCTTATCATCCTTCTGCTTTCCTCCTTGCCAAATCACTTTGACGAAGTGATTTAATGAAAAATGTTTCTTTAAATCTAAATTGTGCTTACTTAGATAGTGGTTTCTTTCCACATTTCAGATTATTTTGAGAGCGTATTTACTGCTGCTCCCATAAGTCTTCCCTTGAAACATGTGCTATGGGCTGAGTAACTTCTCTGGGTGGAGTAGCATCATTTCCTATGCTATTCCACATTTCTGCTCCAATCTACATATTTTCTGTTGAATGATAAATGCACTGATTAGCAAGCAACATTGCATCAAGTTTAAGAAAAATTGGATCATAGAAACACACTGCATGTAGCATATATATCTGTTTCATGTCGTTTATTTTGATCTGTTGCCCATCCAGATGGACTATGGCATATGCTACATTTATCACTAGGGATAAATAATGGAAGGATGAACTTACAGTCTGAGGAAGATAATTTTTGACTTTTATACTAAACCTAATTTCATTTTTGGTAAAAGTAAAAATCATGTTAAAATAAGTATTGCTGTTGTTCTGCTGTGTACCAACCTTATTGGCAAAAATAATACCCCTGAAAGCATTATTCCCTCCCTGAAATATGTTAGCACACCAACAGAGATCTCTTCGAACACATTTCAAAGCATCCTTGTTCCAGCAAAAATTGGCCTTCACTTGTAGAAAATGCCATGGGGAATCTACAGAATTTCATGATGCTGCTCATACATGTTTCTTACTTGAAATGGTTCTCTTAAATATTGAGTTTTGCAAAAAATATGAAAATGCAAATAGAGTTTACCAGCTGTGCATATGAAGAAGGGACATGTGCTCCTTGTTTTGCTGGCAGTGTGTAAGCTATACTCCTCTCATAGGAATCCCTTTCCACCTCTGGTCAAGAGAAGCAGATGACCATTCTTAGAGAGCGCTTGGCCAGCACATCCTACTGTGTGTCTACTGCAAAGATCTTCCAGCCCCGTACCCATGGCTAGCTGCAAAGTCTCCTGCTGACCTCTGTAAGCTCTGAAATCCAAGCTGTTTGTAGGACCTCTGAGCCCACTATTACGGCACTGTTTACCTTCCTGCTTTACCCAGGCCAGGGGGAGCAATTAAGTGTAGCCCTCCTAATTAATGCACTGTGGCTAGACATAGTTAATTTGGATAAACAATTCCTGAGCCAGGAAGCTTACTTTTCATGTTGTTGCATGTCCTTTTCCTGGGCCAATTGTGCTTCAGAGCTGTTTGTTGGACAAGGGGCAGATGGAACAGGAGTGGTGCTGAGTGAGGGAAGAAGTGATTGCCAAGTATTAAGATATGGATGTCTGCATCGACCATCCCATACTTGTCTTAAGTGCAAATAGTATAATGTGCCAAACTGGGAAGGAAGCTCTCAATCTATAAAAACACAAAAAGCATATATTTGGTGCTCAGCAAAGAGTAAGAGCCCAGCAAATATTAGCAAGGCATAATGGTGTTTATAATTAATGCTCTTTGCATGGATTAAATGATATCAGTATTATTCAATAATAGTAATACATAGATAGTAATTGAGATTTTTCTGACTTGTAGAAAGAAAACACAATATACCATATAGTATTGTCGGTTCAACAAATAGTAAAGTGTATCTCTAAGTACTGACTTCAGTCCCCTTGGAAAAATACCTAGGAGTGGTATAGCTGCACCCTATGGTAGATCCATTCCTAGTTTTCTGAGGAATCATCACACTGATCTCCATAGCAGCTACACTAATTTGCAATCCCTTCAACAGTGTAGAAGAGTTCCTATTTCCCCACATCTTCTCCAGCATTTACTGTTGTTTGACTTCTTGATGATTGCTGTTCTAATAAGGGTTAGATGAAACCTCAGTGTAATTTTGTTTTATATCTCCCTGATTACTAATGATGTTGAATATTTTGTTCATATATTTATTGGCCTTTTGAATTTCTTCTTTTGTGAAGTGTCTATTTAGTTCCATTGCTCATTTCTTGATTGGGTTATTTGATTTTTAGTCTTTTAAGTTCTTTGTATATTTTAGATATTAGTCCTCTATCAGAAGAGTTGCTAGCAAAGATTTTCTCTCATTCTGTAAGCTCCTTTTTCAGACTTTTGAGTTTTTCATTTGCTGCACAGAAACTTTTAAATTTAATGCCATCCCATTTGTTAATTCTTATTTTAATTTCCTGAGATTTGGGGGGAAGTTTTCTATAGAAATTCAAGTCTGAATTTTCTTCTCACTTGACTTATTTATCTATATCTTATTATGTGTATATATAGCAGGAATATCTATAGTGAGGCTTTAAAAATGCCTTCCAAAAAAAAAAAACCAAGACTTTCATTATCCCTGAGTAAATAAGATATAGTGACTAGTATCCAGTAAGCATACAAGAAACTATCTGCAAATAAGCATTCTCATGGAGGCAGATATAAACAACACAGAATTTGACTCTATGACAGAGGAAAATACCTACAGCAACTGAGAGGGTTTTCTTGGCCACTGGGCTGAAAGACATTACCAACTGCACAGGGGAAAATTCTTATGAATGTTTGATTAATACTGAAATTTACTTTGAGACATGATCAGGAATGATCACAGTGGCAGTTTATTTTGTGTCAACTGAGAAGGTGTTTTTGGATGAGATTAACTCTGGGTAATGTCAGTGAACTCTGGGTAAGAAGATATAACACTTATAATGTGGGTGGAGGTCATCCAATTAATTGGAGGCCTACATCCAACAAAAAGGATGTAGGGAAAAGAAACTGCCTTTGGAATTCATCTGTTCCATCAGACTTCTGGGTCTTGATGTTGCTGGCTCACTTCCAGATCTTAGATTTCTCAGCCTCCCTAAGTATGGGAGCTAATTCTTTTTTTTTTTTTTTTTTTTGTGGTACTGGGGATTGAACTCAGGGGCATTCTACCTCTGAGCTATACCCCCAGCCCTATTTTTTATTCTTTATTTTGAAACAGAGTCTCACTAAGTTGTGGAGTGCCTCACTAGGTAGCTGAGGCTGGCCTCGAACCCGGATCTTCCTGTCTCAACCTCCCAAATGCTGGGATTACAAGCGTGCACCACCACGCCCAGCTGGGAGCTAATTCTTTATAATAAATAGCCCCATATGTAGAAAGAGATACAGAAATAGGTGTAAATATGAATATGTAGATAGGTTGGTAGATAGGAAGATCTCTAATTAGTTCTGATTTTCCAGAGAACTTTGAGCAAAACGTCAGCTTCTTTTGCACTAGCAAAAGGAATGGGGACATGAGAAACCAGCTGGGGGACAGGAGAGACAATGAGAGAGTGGGCAAGCTTTGACAGCAATGGATTGAAGCCCTGTCCTATAATGGTTTTATTGGGCTAGTTATGCAAAATGCCAAATTGATTTGCCTTTCTTAAGATATATCTTCAAAGCAAGAAATTAATTGGACCACGAGGAGTACTGCAGTGTAGTGAGACCCAGTATCACTCATAGATCATTTGTTTCCCCATTCATTCTCTCATCCTCACTCTGCTTATTGCTCCTCAATTATCTCTAACAAGGACAGGCCTCAACTCTGTTGGCAGGTTAACTTCGTAAAAGATAAGTGGACAGTATCACTCTACTGCCTAAGTGACTTTGATTACTTCCTGCTGTCTCACTGGTAAATCTAATTTCCTTGTCATAGTATGCAAGGTCCTTTCATGATCTGATTCCAAAGGACATTTCTCTTCCCAAGCCTCACTAGGGTCCTTTCATTCCTTGATTGCTGCAGAGTTATTGATCTACCTGTCACCACCTGAAATACATAACCATGCTGGCATATTTTCCTTCTGTTTGGCTGATTTGTTTCCTGTTCTCTGGTGTTCGAGATTTTAAGATCACACTAGAAAAGGGAGCTCATCTGTATTTTTTTTAATTGCATAAATCAGTGTAATCCCCTCCTTTGAGCTGTCAGAGCCCTTGTTTGATGCGACTCTGATGACAATGTCACACTCATTTTTAGCAGACTTGGCTGAATGTGTCTTTCCTTCCTGGCATAGCTCCAACATAGACAAACCTGGCTTAGCAGCTCTGCTGTGCTACTGGGCAGCTATGTGACACCAGGCAAAGCACTTCCTCTCTGCAGACTAATTCCTTCATCTATAAAAACTGTGAAAATAATATGAATACAAAAATACCCCAAATGCTTTAATATGTGAAAATGTTTAGAACAGTTCCTGGCATACAGAAAGAGTTTTAAAATACTAGCTTCGATTTATATATTAACTATTCAAAAATACTTATTGAGCACCTGTTATATGTCACATATTGTTTATCACTGTCAACCTTACTGTTACCAAATTCCCACTCATTTTTTAATGCTAACCCACTAGCTGTCACACAGATATGCATTATATGTTTATTGATATAAGAATTGCTTTGGTCATTAGGCTTAAACACTGGGAAATTGGATGCTCGGTTTTTAATTCTGTTTATTAGGTAAAAGTTTACAGCCTTTAGCTATGAAAAACATGCTTCTGTACCCTAAAGCTGTTTTTCTTAATGGTGTAGAATTTAAATAACCTAATTAAAATGAAATAATATCTCCCTTGTATGCAAAATAACTATGTTTATAAAGACAACACATTATGAAATTACACTGGAAGTACCAATTTAAAAATGAGAAGATTATGTATTTTTAGTCTTGGTGTAATATAGCAAATTTTAGTATAATTAGATGTAAATTCATCCTTTGCAATATTAATTTCAACTCTTTGAAAGAAAATCAATATTACTTTGCAGGCATTACACATGTAACAATAGCTCTTGGTAATAATTCATCGCATCTAGAGCCAAATATGCTTCACTTTTATAATTTCTATCTTATTTTGCCTATTGTCTCTTAGTTTGTGGAATACCAGAAAATTCACTCAAAATGGTGAGAAAACAAATGAAAGTATGCTTTGCATCATGGAAATATTTCATACACTTTTAGACATCTCGCACAATCAGTATTACTTATACAGCATTAGTAGCAGAGCTTTGGCAGTGGTATGTGCTTTGATTATGTGGTTTTCAGATGCAAGAATCTATCAATTTGGAGATAATTGACAGAGGTCAACTTTATTTAACAATGCAGTGTTATAGTCTCTAAAAGCAAACAGTGCAAATATAAATTCAGTACCATCTTAAAGATGAACACATCATAATTCTGATAAAAATGTCATATGGTAGACCTAAAGATGGTAGACCTAAAGACAAGAAAGAGATGGATCTGAGCCTTTACTACTGTCATCTAGAGCACTTTCAGAATTTTACTATCTCATTGTCTTTAAAGAGAGACATACAGATTAGACATAAGGAGTCCAGACTCTGGACCACCCAAGTTGAATTCTATTAGGAATCTTACTCTGTAGATCAGTTTCCTCATCGGTAAGTGGGGATGCTGAAGATAATAACCTCTGCTATCCACAATACTAATCAAGATTCCATGAACTAATCCATGGAAAGTGCTCAGAATAGTGTGTGTCTGGGATAGTGGCAAGATTTTGCCTTGACACCTTACTCCCTAATAAGAGAGACCCTTTCCACATTTACATGGAGTGTTGAGAAAGTCTGAAACAAAATCTCACCCTTCCCATTTGCCTTCCTCTAGGCTGTGAGCACCTGGGGTGCTATGATTGTAACCAATTTATCAGTATTCCCAATTCCAGTTAGTATAGTTCTTGATCAATGTCTCTTGAGACCTGTTTTTTGAACTGTTTAAAAAAATCTAATGTTGCTATTTCATTTCATTTCAGCTCACAGATGTAATTCTCAAACTTGTATAGAATACTTGCCCTGTAAAACCATAGCAAAATTATCAACAATTTGCATTTTAGATTACATATCAAAATTATCAACAATTTGCATTTTAGATTGACTATATGTTTAATTTTATTTAAAAACAGTTGAGTACTTTATATGTCAGGCACTGTGTTGGGCACTGTTGGCACAAAAATAATACTATCATGATCTCAACCCAGGATAAGCTTAAAGTTGGTCATTTAAACAACACTTCTGAATCTCAACTGAAGCTGTGGAAACTTTTAGCACTCTCTGCATGCTTGGAGAAAGTCACAGATATGATGGACTTAACATAGAGGTGCTCTGGAAAGACAGAAATGAAGCTGAAGACACTGCCTGAGGAGTAGGGTACAGAAAATAGGAATCAGGAGAAGACCCAGATGAGAAAGTGAGAAGCAGAGTAGACAAATTTATTTGACTTGATTTATGTTTATCAACCAATAGTCCTAGAAAAGAGGGTTTTGTCATTATCTTAAACCAAGCTGGTCTTTGGCTTGCAACATCAGCATTACTTGGGAACTTAATAAAAATGCAAATTCTTGGGCCAATTCCAGGCCTTCCGAGTCACACACTCTGGGAGATGGAGCCCGACGATCTGGTTTTATCCAGCCTTCCAAGTGGAGCAATTGTCGAAACATAAACTCAACTGTGTGCAGACAGTTGTTTACACTCACTGTTTATTAAGTTAATGTTAATGAAAATAGTTTTAAAGCATCATCATGCTCACTAAATAAACACTGAATAAGTCAAATGTTTCTGCTACTTCCAAAGATAAAAAAGCAGATTTTTTGCTTTCTCATTAATGACAAAGAAGTCACAAATAGACTAACAACACAAGGCAGTACCTGCTAAATGTTAAATGATTATTTATATTAACAAGTGGTCTAGATATTTAAGGAAAGTATTCGTAAAAACAGGTGCAGATGACTATGGAAAGGAAAGATGAAGTAGGATATCATCCTGTTCAAGTTCAGGGTTCCTAGACATTCCTTCCGTTTATTGATTGCTGAGTAATAAACTACCCCCAGCCTGGTAGCCTAAAACAATTGCCTTGCAGAGTTTTGAGTCTGGTACCTTTGCAGTCTGATTGCAGCTGCAGCTGAAATTCTCCCAGGGTCTGACTAGGCCAGATGTTCGGAAGCGCTTCCTTATTCACGTCTTGACCTTTCTCTCTGCACTCAGTGTCTGCTCCCCTAGAGCCTCTCAGCACAATGTCTCAGGGTAGGTGCTCTTTGAAACATGCATCTGGCTTCCAAAAGAGGAACAGGAAGTGCCCAGTCTTCTGAGAGACCTGGAACTGGCACAGCATCAATTCTACTATATTTTATTGGTCAACTTGAGCACAAGTCCAGTCTTTATTCAAGGGAAGGGATCCATGGGCGTGAATACTGGGAGGCATGCTTTGTTATAGGGTCACCTTGAGAATAGCTACTACAGGTCATTGACCATCTCTGGAAAATGTTAGGTTTGGCTATATCATATATTTTACATATATATACGATATATTTATATATATATATGATATTTTTTTCACCTTTCCTGTGCTCTATGAAATGTCTCTCTATAAATTATAATTCCCAAGGAGAAGAGCAAAATATATCTTAAATTAATATCATCACTTTTCTATTCCTATGAAATTGTGTTTTCAATTGGTTACCAGTGTGTGCTGTTGAAAAAAAATGAAAGAAACTTTCCTTCTGGTTATAAAGCCACTAGAAATCTCTCAGAAAAAAAACTGTCTCTTAAGTTGATAAAGTATTTTTGCTTGTATTTCATCTTTACAGAGTAGACTAATGCCCCAGGCCACATCACAACCTCAAAGCATTGATTTATAACTAGTACATTTGTGTACATAAGGTCTTTAAACTCAGTAATACCTTACGAATTCATTTGAAAAATTTTTGGGGGGGAGGAGAGGATTTTTATCCCCTTTAATCTGCTATTCCTTAAAAACATGATGTTCTATTCTGACCCATATATTTTGGAAAACAAGATTCTATAGAGAAATGCAGTGCCTTCTAGGAAAACCTGTTGACTAAAATTAAATGTCAATTTTTAAAGAATGTCTTGAATATATAGACTCTATGGCACAGAGTATTTATCTCGGGGGATCAAGCCAGATGCCATCTTTAAATGAAAGTTATTAGAATTTCACCACAGAAACCTAATGAAATTTTAAGCTATAAATAATCTTAAATTCCCTTTAAAACAGTTTACTCTCTAAAACATAGCATAGGATTTTTTTTAAATATAAATTTGTAATTAATACAGGAATGTTCTAACAAGAGTAGCTGAAACACAGGGAAGAGAAAGTTGAGAAGCATCCACAGGGAGTGTATTTAGAGTCTTTTAGACTGTTTTTAAGGCTCTGTTTTTTATTCTAAGGTTTTTTGGAAATTACTCAGGTTTCTAAAAGGCACTCTGAATACAGTAAGGAGAATAAATTGTAAAGAAACATGAACGGAGCAGGGAGTTTTGGGAGACGTGACTATACAGATCAGTATGTGGGTGGTAGTTGTGTATATACAAAGAGCCAGTCAGCTTCATGATACACAATCAAAGTAGAGTGGATCTACTTCTAGGCTGGAGGTTAGGTGTAAAAGATAGGAGTATTAGAAAATGATCTACTTTTTTGGCTAGAGCAATCCAGTGATTGATAAATAGAGCCTTCCCCTTAATAGTAAACTATATGAAAGGACAAGTATTTGAATAAAGGAAGCCAACAGTTCAGTTTGTATGTAGAAGTATCTATCACTGCACCTGGCATGTATATAGGTAGATGTTTCTCCATTACTTTTTATTTTACTAAAATATGTTATAGGGTATCCTTTAAAAAATAGAAAAAAAAAGAAAGCTAAGTTCTTGACTTGACAGCAAAACAAAGGATTCTGGCATTCAAAGCAAATTTGGCTCCTTTGGAAAGATACCCAGGAGTGGCATAACAGGATCATATGGTGGATCCATTCCCAGTTTTTCTGAGGAATCTCCACACTGATCTCTATAGCAGTTGAACTAGTTTGCAATCCCACAAACAGTGTAGAAGAATTCCTATTTCTTCACATCCTTGCCAACAGTTATTGTTATTTGACTCCTTGATGATTGCTGATTGGAGTTAGATGAAATCTCAGTGTAGTTTTGATTTGCATCTTCCTGATTGCTAATGAAGTTGGACATTTTTTCATGTTTCTACTGACCATTTGTATCTCTTCTTTTGTCAAGTGGCTATTCAATTCAGTTGCCCATTTCTTGACTGGGTAATGATTTGTGGTTTTAGTGTAAAGTTTTTTAAGTTCTTTGTATATTCTAGATATTAGTCCTTTATCAGAGGGATAGCTGACAAAGATCTCCCATTCCATAGGCTATCTCTTTAGACTTTTGATGGTTTCCTTTGATGTGCAAAAACTTTAGTTTTATACTATCACTTATGAATTCTTGTTTTAATTTCCTGAGCTTTGGGGGTCTTATTGAGGAAATTTCTACTTCTGCCGATATGTTGGAATGTTGAACCTATGCCTTCCTCTAGTAGCTTCACAGTCTCTGGTCTAACTACAGTAATATATGGACACCCATGTTCATAGCAGCACAATTCACAACAGCCAAATTATGAAACCAATCTAGGTGTCTATCAACAGATGAATGGATTACAAAACTATGGGAAATACAATGGAATTCTACTCAGAAATAAAGAACAAAATTATGTCATTGACAAGAAAATTGAAGAACGTGGAGAACATTATGTTAAGTGAGATGAACCAGTCACAGAAAGTGAAGGGTCATATGTTTTCTCTAATGTGGACAAGCTAGGGAGTAATTGAGATATCAGATAACTCCAAACAAGAGAGGTGGTCTAGGGGAAGGGGAGTGGGAAGACTGAGTTTCATTAATGGAAATACTACCATAGACTAAGTGTACTTAAGTTAATATACCAATGTCAACCTCAGTACTCTGTATTGGGAAGGGGGGAAATGGGGAGGTGGGGGGGCACCAAGTGCTGTGTGCATGTATGTCACTGTCCGCATGATTTACATTTGAAATGACACTCTAATGCAACAATAAAAGCACATTATAAAAATATAAAATTTTAAAAAGTAAGTTTGATATCAGTGCATGATATATAGTTTTGCAAGCAATACCCTGCTATCATTAGGTTTTATATTAGTTTGGTCTGTGCTACAGGAACTTAATCATAAAAAACTCTAAAGCCACTGTGTATATTAATTTATCATTACAGTTACTAGTATATATATGTATATATATATATATATATATATATATATATATATATATAAAACCTTGAAATGTCATATTACATCAATGATTGTAAAATTTAATAAATGATTAGAATCAGTTTAAGCACATTTTTTTTAAAGATTGTCAGCTGTAACTATGGAATATCTGTTGATGAATTTAAATTTATCATTCATTCTTCAATGGTTAAAAATAGTTCAGGCATAGTGGCACATACCTATAATCCCATTACTTGGGAGGCTAAGACAGGGGACTGCAGATTCGAGGCCAGCATCAGCAACTTAGAAAGATTGTTTCAAAATAAAAAATAGAAAGAACTAAGATTCTAAGAGTTAGAATGTCCCTGGGTTCAATACCCAGTACAAAAAAGAGTTTGTTTTTAAGGTAATAAAATAAGACATAGAATTTCTGTATTTAAGCCAGGCATGGTGGCACACACTTGTAATTCCAGTACTTGGGAGGCTGAGACCAGAGGATCCAAGTTCACAGACAGCTTAAGCTACTTAGTAAGTCTCTCCACAACTTAGTGAGACTCTGTTTCACACTAAAGAATAAAAAATAGGGCTGGGGGTGTATCTTGGAGGTAGAATGCCCCTGAGTTCCATCCCCAGTACTGCAAAAAAAAGAAAGAAAAGAAAAGAAAAAAAAAGAATTTCTATATTTAGAGGAAAAATAAAAAGAATTTTTGAAGCTTCTGTTAATACAGATATAATGATTCTCCTGGGTTCAGAAAGAATGGGTTAGCAGTGGGGATTCTTACTGGAGGAACACGCACTTTTGGCTTTGATAATATGTGCGGTTTTGTCACCGTTTGATGAAGACACAACTTTATAGTGATCATTATTTGCAATTGAATGATAAACACACTATTTAAAAGGCAAAATATTTATATGAGCTGAAGAGAAACCAGATTTCAAAGCACACTACTTAAATGCTTATGTAGATATTTACTATAGAAAGTCATGTTACCACTTCATATCAATTTATTAATTTTCCCCAAGACCTCTTATCAGTTATCTCAACACATAAATTATACTTTTTACCTAAAGTAAGTTTGCATCTTCTACTAAACTTTTATGTATAATATGATCTATTTCACTGGTAAATTTCTTACTTTATTGCTGATGGAGATGTTCTCCCTAGTATCATCTTTATTTGTTGCTTGAGGGAACAATTAGCCAAAAGTACATATTATTAATAATTGAATCATAGTCCAAAGAGTTACTGTCTAGTCTGTTCACTTAAACTGTTGGCATTCTGACAACAGTACTGTATTCCCTTGTTGGCCAGTTCAACACTGACTTTAGCGATGGGATTTCTAAGATAACAGGTCATCATGCATTGTTGTTATTCATGTCAGAAGTTAATTCAACACATTTTTTAACTATTATTCTCTGTTAGACATGTTTAGTAAATATTTATTGAATGACTAAATGAACCTAAGAAATCTAACTGGAGACTATCATTTGAGCAGACTTTAATGATTTATTTTTGAATTTTAGATTTACAGAAATATTATGAAGATAGTACATATCTGATACACCCACTACTCAGCTTCCCTAATGTGAAGATGATTACAATTTTTACATACATGATTATGATTTTTACATATTAATTTTACTAAAACTAAGAAATAAACAGAAATAAACATTAATTTAGTTGTATTCACTACACTAACTACAGATGTTCCTTTTTTTTTTTTTTATTCAACCATTTTTTTTTCCAACCATGTCTATTTTCTATTCCAGGACCTCACATTGGAGTTTTTTTCATGTTTCCTTGTCTCCTTCTATCTATATCATTATTAAAAAGTCTTTTGGCATCTGTGTCCAACATAGTTAAGTGTTTATAGTTCTTAATACATTTTTTACAAGAAAAAAAGTTGTTTCATTTATTAATCAATTTGTCAGATACTTTTTAAGTGTCTATCATAATATACTTTTCTTGGCACTGGAATATAAGCATATGTAGAAAATCCTTATTCTAGAGAGGCTCTTTTTTAAGCTAAGAATTCCAGTCATAACATAAGTGCTGTAACAGGAATGGGGAAGAAGGGAAGTAGCTAAGTCCAACTGGAAAGATTGGATGAGATCTTCCAGGAGAGTGAGTGAGACTTCTATTGACAAATGGGGTGTTCGAGACCAAGGGACAGAGATGAGAAGCAGGGCATGGTCATTGACGGAGCAGGTGTGTAGACTGAGCAAAAAGTTGAAAGAGTTTCAGAAATCTGAAAGCTTTGTATACTCTGCTTCAAAGTGTAGACTTTCTTAGGCAATGAGAGCACTGAACCACACCCCCCACCACCACCACACACACACACACACACACACACACACACACACACTTAAAGTAAAGCCTGTAGATCTCTCACACTGTATTATGGGACAGAGCTTGCTGTCAGATCATTTGATTATTCTAGAAACTTCTCCCTGACTATTGAACTTTTATTCACAACACCATGCTTCTCTTAAACTCTCTATGTCTCTTTTTCCCTTAATATTTAATGAGGATTAAGAAAGTTTTATAATTAAAGCTGTCATTCATAAACATTTTTGGAACTTATTTCTCCCCAAATTTAAATTTTGATATAAGGAACAAAAACAAACTTAATGTTCCACATCCTTTGTCTGAGTTCACATATTTCTTACATATAAGAAACACAACGGTTGTGGACAGAGACAAAGACTATAGAGGAACACAGAATGATGCTAAAATCTAGAACTGATTTTTCAAATGCAGAAAAAAGGTGTTTCTTTTATAAAAGGATTAACATTTAAAATTGCAATCAGTCCAATAGTTTGTTGAAATCTCCAAATCAAGCGTCAAATGAAGCAATTTTATGCTGAATTTAAATAAAGTCTCAGGGGAAAAATTATTAATTTTAAAGCATGGTCATAACCGCTCTTTGTCTCTGTGTGAGAAGCCAGTATTATGTAGAACTTGCTGCTCAGTGTGTGATCTGTATAGCTTGGGAATGACTGAACCGGGATCTCATTGTACTAAGATCCCCAGGTGATTCACATACACATCCAAGTTTTAGAAGTACTAATTTAAGACCTAGTTTAGTAGAATTTTAAGTTTTCATGAAAAAGTGTTTCATGACCATAAATAAAATCATGCTACAGTTTGTTTTTAAAAGATGAAAACATGTCAATACAACGTGTGCAGGCTAAAATTCTAGAAAGGAAAGAACGCTGCATATAATTATCAATCTTTTTAAACATGCATTTTATTTTTACCTAAGCTCAAGCAAAGGACAAATGGGGAAATTGTTTTTAAGCATTCATCTCTAAATGTCACCTCATTAAGTTTCACTTTTTCTGATTATGTATTTTTAATGACTGAGTGAAATGTTGTATCAGTCTTCCAAGAAAGTTTTAGGTATGGGACTTTAAATGAGTTATTTTACCTGACACTTAAGTATTTGAGTATTTGTTGAAAAGAAATATGATTTCTATTTTAAAATCTGAATATCTTAGAAAGTTATTGATGGTATCTTAAAATTTGATGTGAATTTTGTAAGAACTATAATACCTCACTATTTCTTTCTTTCTTTTTTTATTTTTGTGGTACTGGGGATTAAACCCAGAGACACTGGTATTCTACCTCTGAACCCCCCTCCCCCAGCCCTGTTTTATTTTTTCTTTTTAAACAGGGTCTCACTGAATTACCGAGGATCTTTCTAAGTTGCTGAGGGTGGCTATGAACCTGCAAGCCTCTGTTTCAGCCTTCCAAGTGCTGGGATTACAAGCATGCACCACCATACCAATCTTCAAGTGAAATATTAATAAATGAAAATAATTGATTTATCTTTCAAAGGACTTATGTCCTTTAGTATTTCCTTATATATTTAAAACATATATTCAAAGATTATTACATATAAGCTATTATTAACGTTACAGTGGCTTTTTTGCCATCAAGAAATTGGCACAAAAGTCTAGGGCACTGCTTTCCACATGAATAATTCAGTTCTCTAGTGGTATTAATTAAAATGGACTTTAGCAAACTTCTTACATAAAATTTTGCATAGTAAGTGAGCCACTGTAGTGGATCATATAGTCTCTGGTTCACTTACTCAATGCTGCTATTTTAGTCCAAAAGTAGCCAGAGCCAATGATAAACAAGTGATCATGAACATGTTCCAATAAAACTGTATTTGTGAATAGTGAAGTTTCAATTTCACACAAGTTTATTCTTTTCATTTTTTTAACCACTTTAAAATGTATGCCATTCTTAAGTTGTGGACTATAAAAAACAGGCAGTGGGTTATATTCAGTCTGCAGACTATAGTTTGCTGACATCTGATGTAAGTCATGGAGTATATGAGTGTATATTGACAGTGGTCATTATTGATTATGGATCTAAAAAGAACATGGTGGGTTCCTGGTATCTAAACTGTAATATTGGCATTATAAGGATTTTTGTTGTTGTTATCACTGATTTGAGAAGAAAAACAGACTGTAGGCGAAAGAGACAAAACCAAAAATTCATTGTGAATCTACCAAATACTAAACACCATCTTCAGCATTTAAATATTATACCTTCACCACAGCATCTAAAATAGGTACCAATTTACATGAGAAAAATTGAGTCTTTAAAAATAGTTTAAGGCCACAACAAGGGCAGAATTAATCCCCATCTGACTCTGAATCCTGAGATATAGTTTCATATCTTTGTGCTGTATCCCTTGAGCCACAAAGACTCACCCAATAAAAATGCATGCTATATGCTAAAAAATATTTATTTTTAGAGGCAGACAAGGGGCAGTATCACAGAGAATGTAACAATATTTGTTTAGAACCTTGAGGTGGAGTTCTGTAAGGTAGCTAGAGGTCAGAGGAAGGCATCCAAATGCAGTGAAAAGAACATAGTTGGAGGCTGAAAAGAGGCAATGATGGCCAGATTTGCATTTCAGTGGACATGTCTTTGTCTTTCATCTAACTCCTGGTGAATATATTTTCCTCTTCCCCTATAATTTTTTAGGCTTTTGAAACTAAGGAAAGTGGATTGGTTCACATTTTTTATTTTACTTGTCTATTTCTGTTCTTGGCCTACAATTTCAAAAAAGTAAGCTCAGTGCTGCTCACCTGGCACTTCTGAGTCCCTAAGACATACTTCAGGAGGGGCCTCCTTTTCTTCAGGGGCTTTCATATCAGCCTTTGGACCAACTGTACTTGGCTATGTGCAGTCACCAAAGACAAAGGCAGTAGCTAGGAGTTGTGTCTTTCATACTCTGTTGCCTTTTGTACTTCCTCAAAGCAGATTACAACCACAAAGCTATTTAGATGATATGCAAATTATATTTGGTCACAGTCTTTGAGCTTCATCTTAATTACGACATAGGTGGAGTGGTGAATGTTTCCTTAGTACAAATGTGCACCTTATGTAGACTCTTTTTTTTTTGCATAGTGAG
Organism: Graphiurus murinus; assembly: GCA_004027655.1. NCBI lineage: Eukaryota > Metazoa > Chordata > Mammalia > Rodentia > Gliridae > Graphiurus > Graphiurus murinus. Next base: position 46,969 of record PVLC010003145.1, read on the forward strand.
CCTGTTGAGAAATACAATCCACCTTTTCCTTTTAATGACTCAGTCTCCTATTTTATTATGTGCTTAGTTTTTAGACATTTTAATTATTCTTTGTTCAGGAATCCCTCATAGCCAAAACAGCCATAGAAGGACGATGATGATGTTAGTACAGAATCTTTAGTGAATGTTATAAAAAGTTATATCCTAACAGACATTTCACATGTCCTTGGATTAATGTTTCCCACTGTGTGGATCATTTTATAGGATAAAGAATAAGAGAATGTGTAAACAATCTCTCATAGATTAAATCTATGCTATCAAATTGTGTTCAACCTTGATTAAAGGGATAGAATATATGACTGTATATTTGGAAGATCAAACTCAAATATATGTTTCTCATGCCCTCATCCGTATTCAGGGAAATCAAGCAGTTTTCATGGAGTCTTAAAAAAGAAGAGATCAATCGAATCTTTGTTGCTGCTGTTAACTATTTCCTGAGGTTTAAGAAACATTCTGTCCTTTGTAATATTAAGTTCTGTCATGAAATAAGTGAAGACGCACAGGCAGCAAATAATTTCATACAAGTGTCACCTTGTATGACTCACAGTTTGGAGCATATTTGAAATGGTAACCTGAGGACTATTTGCTTATACAAATATCATTTGAACAGACCTTAAGCTACAGCTTAGTGAAATAATAAATATTTGGGGAGCTTCAGCCAGGAGTACTGCTCCTGTTTCCTATATGATTCCTTGGCTGATCAAGCTATCCCCAGATCTTTAAGCTTAATGGACTTACCCATATAACCTTCCTGGGCAGACAGTCCCTAGTTCCTGTTTCTTTGTATTACCTTGGGCCCCTTGCTGCTTCACTTTTCTGATTTTTTTCATTCTCTCCCTTCGTTGGTCCATAGATTGTAGTTCTTTCTCCATTGGATATGTCATTTTCAGGATACTTTCAGTGACTCAGATTTTCATTTTCTCTCTCTTCATTGCCTATAATTTGCTTTTCTTCAAGGTTATAGATTTAGTTTAGGTTTGACCTGTGTATCCTTCACCAGGAAGAATCCTGTTTACTTATGCAGGTTTATTTCTATAAGCTCTACTCTCCCTACTTCCCTGCAAACTTGCACTATGATTATAGCTATTCACATTTAGTTCAGGAGAAGGGAATTTGAAGGTGGCAGAGGAGCTGGACATGGGACACATGCCTGTAATCCCAGTACTCAAGAGACAGGAAGATCACAGGTTTGAGACCAGTGCCTGATAACTTAGGAAGACCTTGTTTCAAACTTTTTAAAAAATTTTAAAAGGGAGGGTGGCCAGGGTGTAGCTCAGTGGTAGAATACCCCTGCATCCAATTCTTAGTACTTTGAAAGGAAGGAAAAAAGAAGGAAGGAGGGAAGGAAGGAAGGAAGGAAGGAAGGAAGGAAGGAAGGAAGGAAGGAAGGAAGGGAGGGAAGGAGGGAGAAAGGAGCAATAGTAATTGATGAGACAGGAAGATCACAAGTTTGAGGCCAGATTCAGCAACTTAGCAAGAACTTGTTTGAAATTAACAGAAAAGACCGGGGATGTAGGTCAGAGGTAGAACACCCCTGGGCTCAGTCCCCAGCCCCCCAAATAGCTTTCAAGACCACATTATAGATAAGGTCAAGGACAAGTACAAATATAGTTGACTATTTTCTGTAGGTGTTGGTCAGATTTCTGTTATTCTGTCAGAATACCTGAGAAAAACAACTTAAAGGAGGCAAGAGTTATCTCAGCTCCTAGTTGTCCATGGTTGAATGGCCCCATAGTTTCTGGGTCTGTGTCCAAGCAGAACATCATGATGGAAGGGTGTGGCAGAGAGAGAGAGAGAGAGAGAGAGAGAGAGAGAGAGAGAGAGAGAGAGAGAGAGAGAGAGAGAGAAGGGGGAGGAGCTAGGAATGAGGTATAGTTCCCAAGGGCACATCTCCAAGGACCTTCTCCCTTCAATTAGGTGCCTCATCCTACAATATCTACCTCCTCCCAATAGTTCATTCAACTATAAACCCATCAGTGGATTACTCCATTAGTGAAAGCAGAGCCCTTATTTCCCCAAAGCCCCACCTCTAACATGACTGTTGGGGACCAGGTCTTCAACATATGAGCCTTTGGTGGGCACTCCAGATCTAAACAATAACAGAAAAGTAGTAATCCTTTGCCCTTTTTATTTTACTTTTTGCCTCTGTTAAGATCAATTTTCTTTATTTCATCTAGTGTTGTTTTGTTTGAAATCTAACTCATTTTTTTCAGCATACCTTCAAAGTGAATAAAATAATAATTTCGTCTCTTTTTATTTTTTGATACTTGCTCTGTTCAATTGATGAGACTTCACACTGTCAAAGAATATTGATGCTCAGCTTGACTTGTCCGTAGCTAGTTGAGTCATAATTGCCAGGATTGCCCTTGAGTCATCCTGATCTGTTTTCCTAGCATAGTTTCCCAGCATGCTATGAAAACAAAAAACAAAACACATTAGAGTGGTAATCGGGGCTTTATGATCAGATCTCAGTGCCATCATAGCCAGGAAGATGCCTGACATCCTTGAGTAGCTTGAGATAAACCAGATACATTCCAGTTTGAATGAAAATCACTTTTGTCCTGACCACTGTATAAAACCCCTCATTCTGATGTAAATCACAGGAATCCATTGGTCTTGCTGCTGCTGCTCAGGACCACAGTTCTGTCAGGAAGTCCCCAGTAAATTGCACTCTGTGTAATCCTGGATGAATCTACCTCTTTCTTCTGTCTCACAGCACCTTGTAGCCAGTTCTCACATGTTGGGATGGAATTATTCCAGAACAAAGACGGTGACATCTCATGCTTTTCCAGTAATCACAGTGGTCTCGAAATTATCAGAAGTCATTTGTCTCTTTACCTCCCTGTACAGTGTTCTATGGAGCTGATGCCAAGGCAAGGTTCTTTCTAACATTAAAAAAAGAACAGATTTCTTTAGATCAGTTTCTTTAAAATGCATTTTTAATAAACTTACATACTCATATAAACAACCCTATAAATTAATATATTTTATTGCTCTAAGGTAACACTTGTAATATTTAAGGATTATCATGTGGACTCTGGGAACTTCATGGTGTCATTTTTAGGTACCCTTAAATGAGCCAGGTGGTTTCTGGATTAAAATCTTGCTCTCCATTTGTAATCCCCCAGATTTCTGATTTTAAGCTTTCTCATTCTTCAATCCATCATGCTAATCATTGCCTTTTTAAGACTTTCATCACTTCACTTACTTTATCAGGTTACCATATCACCAGTTGTTGCTGATTGCTCCATTAAATGTGGAGGTCCTGCTCATTATTTTTTCTGCTATTTTTCTATATCACACAATCATTGCTATGTTCTACTTAGCTTTGCTTCCATGTCTTTACCCTTGTTAATCATTCCACTTAGAACTGCTTTTGCCTCTTCCATATGTAATTGTGTCCTCCACCTAATTGTAAGTGCCACTCATGTCCCATACAAGTATCTCCTTTTCTGAGAAACAAGGTATCTTTGTTCAGTCTTTAATTTTTTTTTTCATATATATCATCTCAACTGAAATATCTGGCAACTAATCATATGCTACTTTTTTCACTATCTCTGTGCTGATTCTTTAACTTAACTGTAAATTTCATATGAGTAAGGAATTAAATTTTCCATCACAAAATCTTTAAATACCTGTAGTAAATTCTTAGAAGACTTTTCTTCCTAATGAAAATAAATGTGCTCTCTGTACTGTATCAGGACATCTAAAAATAGCTGAACATCTAAGAATTTGTGTCTGAGAAAGAAATATAACTAATGGCACTCTCTGATTTGACAGAAATATTGTCAATGAGCCATTAAAACAAAGTATACCATGTAATACCATTTTAGGAAATTGATTATTTAGTTTAAAATGCTGTTTTATGCTTTATGTCTTTATTATGGCTCAGTTTGTGATGTGCTATAATAGAAGATATCACATGGTAAAGAAGCAAAGTAGAACAATGAGAAAGCAAGCCATGTAAGATGAGAGGGAGTAGTGGTGGGGAAGGGAACATCCTCTGTCAACATTCTTACTGCTATGTCCAAAAGGCTTGCCCACATAATTTAAAGGAAGGAAGATTTATTTGTTCAGTGTCTTGGGGATTCCAAATTCAGTCCACATGAGGCTGAGGTCTATGGATCTCAGACCACAGAGAATATACATGCTCTGCCCCTCACATCACGGAGACCACCAGACCCAAAGAGAGCCAGCAAGCAAAGAGATTCAAAAACATTGCACAATTCCTAAGGCCATACCCTAGGGATCCACCTTGTTTGGCCACACCCCACCAGCCTAGGGTACCACCCAGATAAATTTATCTCCTGATAGGATTACAACCCTCATGATTCAATTATATCAATTCAGATCACCAATTTATGAGCTCATCAGGGGATACTCTATAACTTTAACAGGAATGAAAGCAGAGAAATCTATGTTGGAGAATATTACTTCCTTTAGACTTTTGATAGTAGCTAATAGAAATAGAAACATTAAATCATATGGGTTATTTTTTTCTCCTAAGAAACTACAATAACTACAAAGCAATGTTTAGTCCTCATCTTCAAAATAGAAAAATGAGGTAAATAATTATGAACTAAAGGTAGCTTAGAGCATACACAAGGTGAAACTAAGTTACCTAAAGGCAGGTGACTCCTTGACAATGCAAGATACTACTATTTTCAGAATTCTACTATAAAAAATTACCATATTAGTTGGATGTGGTGGTACACTATTGTAATCCCAGTATTTGGGAGGATGAGACAGGAGGATTGCAGGTTTGAGGACAGCTTCTACAAATTAGAGAAGCCTTCTGGAAATTAGTGAGACCCTGTTTCAAAATAAAAGAATTTAAAAAAATAGGGCTTGGGGTATATCTTGGAGATAGAGTGCCCCTGGATACTCCCCAGTACTACCAAAACAAATTACCATGTTAACTTAATATAGCATACATTTATTATTTTAGAATTCTGAAGTTCAGGTACTTAGAATAGGAACTTTTCTTTAGTTTTGAGATTCAGAACTCTAAATTGGCAGACAGGCATATATCCCTTCAGGAGACTCTTGGAAAGGATCCATTAGGGGCTGCATGCTTTCTTTGGTGTGTGGCCCCATATCACTCTGACTTTTGTTTCCCTTGTCATATGGTTTTCTCTGACTCTCTGGCCTCTCTCTTATAAGGACCCTGTAATTATGTTGGCTCCACTTGGATACTCTATGACAATCTCCCACCCTCAAGATTTCTAACTTGAATCATATTTTCAAAATTCCTTTTGCCCTGTAAAGCAGCTTATTCACTTACCTCATGGATTAAGACATGATCATCTTTGGGGGGACTTTATTCTAGGTACTATAACTACTAAATGTATTAGATCCATAGCTCATCCTCTTTCTACTTTAAGAATAACACACAAAACTAAAAACCTGGGAGTTTTAGATCATATTGCTAGTAACTAAGTTAACATATAAGGTGAAAAACATTTTTTCAAGTGATTTAAGATTAAGAATTTCCTCAAGTCCCCATTTTTTCTAACATATTGCTCCTCATTTACAACATTTCTTTGTGCATTTACTGAATAAAAAATTTAATTATCCATTACTCACTGAGTATATTATTTTCATTCATACCTCATAAGCTTGTATAAACGGCAAAGACCACTTCCATTTAACAAATTCTGCAAATATGTACTCTAGATTTAAATATGGCCCAGGTTTTCTTTATAGAATTTGATAGTATTTTCTAATGGTTTAAGGAGTAACATCTCAGTACAATGTTACAGTGGTAAAGATACTTTTTTTTATAAATAATGAAAGTTCATCCTGTGGAAAATAAATTATGGAAAATGGAATAATTTTTAATTGCTGAGAAGGGCTAATGAGATACCACTGTATTATTAAAAACACAGTCACAATCACATGAAGTTAGCAAGATTACTGAGAACTAAATTAATAAACATTGTTCACTTGTTCTAAGTATAATCTGAAGCCTTTGGGGAAGAGAATATGAATGGAAGCATGATCTTTTCTATCAGTCTACTTGGGGGAATTAGATTAATATTCATAAAAACTAAATTTCATTAGAAATTGGGAGATGAACATGATTGTCTTGGATTAGAGGAGTCCAGTAACTGCCAGAGACGGTATTATTCGAAAAAAAAAAATTTTGTTGTGTTTATTTGAGGATAACAACATAATATTATGGGATGCATATATATAGCAAAATGACTAGTATAGTAAAGCAGATTATCATATCTATAATCTCACATAGTTATCTTTTTCAGGGTGAGAAGAACAGCTAAACTTGATTTGCTAAAGAAAAATCCCTAATACAATTTTATTAACTTTAGTGTTCATGTTTGACATTAGATATCTAGATTTGTTCATCTTACATATCTGCTATTTTTTTATCCTTTGATCTACATTTCCCCCATTTCTTTTCCCCACAACTCTTGCCTTGAATAACCAGTAATTTTTGTTTTAAATATTATTCTTAAGTTTAGGAACATAAGTGCATTGGATGGTGAAAAACATTACAGACCAAGACATGAAGTTGGTAAACAAAATCAGTATGAAGAGAGAACCAGGGCTGGAGCAGGATGATGCCATGGGGTATAGTTAGGATAGAGGCAGTGGGGCCAGATGAATAGATCCAGTAAGCATAAGTGAAAGCACCCGGGCCTGATAATAAAAGGATATTTAAAAATCAATCAATCAATTGTCAATCAATCAAACAAACTAAACCTTGGGATGTTAAGATCTAGCACCCACATGAACATATTAGAAAATAGACTTTTCTTTTTTTTCACTGATATTCCAAGTGCCAACAGTTATGTCAGGTATATTTTTATTGAATTTTATGGACTGAATGATTTTAACTCATTTTCCATGAAATATTTTGGTAACAAATCAGCTTTAAAATTTATGCTTTAGTGTAAGTAACATAACATAAAATTGATGCTATCTGGAACTAGGCATTTATTTTTCTTTTCCCCAGAGGTACTAGAAATTCAGAATGTGGAGCTGCGTTTCTTATTTTCAATAACACATTGCTAAGAAGTGGGGATACTAGGGGTGGTAGAATTCAAATTTTGAGAGGAGCCACAAAAGGAGGAAAAAATGTATTGAGTTTGATTTAAGATGGCAGCTAACCAGGCATGGTGGCACACACTTGGGAGGCTGAGACCAGAGAATTTGGGTTCACAGCCAGCCGCAGTTACTTAGTGAGACCCTCTGCAACTTAGTGAGACCTTGTTTC
>PVLC010003145.1:54344-102144 GCA_004027655.1 Graphiurus murinus
CAATCATAACAAGGTCACTCACTGAAGTGAACCTTAGGGGGAGGGAGGGGGAGGGAACGGGAATGGGGAGGGAATCGGGGAAGGGGTCAAATGAGAATTGTGTGCAAATATGTTGTTAACAATTTGTACTTAACAAAGATGTACGCTATATTGCACGAATTACTACAATAAAAATTAAAAAATTAAAAAAAAAAAAATAGGGCTGGGGGTATAGCTTGGAGGTAGAATGGCCTTGGGTTCCATCCCCAGTACTGCAAATGACAACAACAACAACAAAATAAACAGATGGCAGCTGCCTGAAGAGGTTGTCCTCAATCCTATGCTGAGTATATTATTTTCATTCATACCTCATAAGCTTGTATAAACGGCAAAGACCACTTCCATTTAACAAATTCTGCAAATATGTACTCTAGATTTAAATATGGCCCAGGTTTTCTTTATAGAGAAAACTGGCATGCTTGAGACCTATTAAACTCTTGTTTTTGTTCTATGAGCTTTGGTTCTTTTTCTTTTCTTTTTGTTGTTGTTGTTGACCAATGTTTGTTGGGTGTGTGTCATTAAGCATTCTCACTGCTGTGATCCCCAATACATGACAACCACAAGTTAGAGAAAGGAACATTTATTTGCTCACAGTCCTGGAGATTTCAGAGCTGTGAGAAAATAGGTCAGGTCATATCTATGGAGCCAAGGGCCCGGTGGTGAGAAGCAGACAGGGAGAGAGGAGAGAAGATCAGGAATATATATATATATATATATATATATATATATATATATATATATATATATATAATCTCCAAGACCACACCCCCAGTGACCTACCTCCTCCAACTATACCCTTCCTGTCCATCTTAGCACAAAATAAACCCATTGATCCATCAATGAATATACGCACCAATGAAATTAAAGTCCTCATGATTTGATTACTTCACCTCTAAAAATTTTTGAATTGCCAATACATGACCTTTAACCCTAATTAGTATCCAGGCAGATCTAAACCAATTATAATCACAATAATAATAATGAACTATGAAATGGTTTCTGAGATAAGAATACTGAAGGAACTAGTATATATTTATATTGTTCTTTTTTTTTGGGGGGAGTAGAATGCATCTAAATAAATACAATTCCACTCTATATATAAGGTAATTCTTGGTGGTGGTAGTTCTTGGTGGTGGTAATTCTTGGTGGTTAATTATCCCATAATCCAAAGGAATTAATGAATAAAAAGAAAAGAGAAAGCCTAGTTGAGAAAAATTATTTCAACTCAATATAAGGGAATTTTTTTTTTAATCAAAAACAAGTTTCCAAAAGACCTTGAAGATAATGAATTCTTCTCTGTAAGTCCTTATGGTGAGTAAAAACTGCAGAAAACCTATTTATTTCACAAGACTATGGTGGGATGGATTCCCTTCAATTCTCCCATCCTAATATATCCCATCATTGCTGTACAATAACTTGACAGGGGCTTTATATAAGGCAGGTAAACAGAAATGTATTCAAAGTAGAAGCTCAGCCGGACATGGTGGCGCACGCTTGTAATCCCAGCATTCGGGAGGCTGAGATCGGAGGATCCGGGTTCGCGGCCAGCCTCAGCTACCTAGTGAAGCACTCTGCAACTTAGTGAGACTCGATTTCAAAGTAAAGAATAAAAAATAGGGCTGGGGGTATAGCTCAGAGGTAGAATGCCCCTGAGTTCAATCCTCAGTACCATACACACACAAAAAAAGTGTGGGGTGTGAATGGCAATAATCAAGAAGTCAAACAATAATAAATGTTGGCAAGGATGTGGGGAAACAGGAACTCTTCTACACTGTTGGTGAGATTGCAAACTAGTTTGGCTGCTATAGAGATGAGTGTGAAGATTCCTCAGAAAACTGGGAATGGATCCACCGTATGATCTGGCTATACAACTCCTCAGTATCTTTCCAAAGGGGTTGAAATCAGAGAACTACAGTGATATATACATATCATGTTCATAGCAGCACAATCACAAAAGCCAAATTATAGGAACCAACCTTGGTGTCCATCAACAGGTGAATGGGTTACGAAGTGAAGGGAGATACATGCAATGGAATTCTACTCAGCAATAAACAAGGACAAAATTATGTCATTTGCAAGAAAATGGAAGGACATGGAGGACATTATGTTAAGTGAGATTAGCCAGTCACATAAAGTAGACATGTTATTTAAATGGAGCATTTCTGAGTATAAGTTAACATTTCTAAAAATTGAATCATAATGTCATTTGTGTGTGTGTGTGTGTGTGTGTGTGTGTGTGTGTGTGTGTGTGTATTACTGGGGATTGAACCTCAGGGATTCTACCTCTGAGCTACACCCCCAGCCCTTTTTTTATTTTGAAACAGGATCTTGCTAAATTTCTTAGGGTCTTACTAAGTAGCTGTGGCTGGCCTCAAACTTGCAATCCTCTTGTTTCAGCCTCCCAAGTACAGAGATTACAGGCATGTGCCACCATACCCAGCTAAATGTTATAATTTTAAACCATTTTATAGCACTTATTATATGCCAAGCACCATGGTAAATGCTGCCCACCTATTGAATCCTTAATCAAGTATAATCTCCTTTTTGAAAAATGAAAAAAAGCTGAGGTTATTAGTTATGCTATTCTTCAGGGACAAACCAGAAAATGAAGGAATGTCTCTGAAGAACCAGTGCTAAAGAGAGGTTCATCCATTGGACAGAATTTGGGATGATATATATTGTTGTATGTATTGTATGAACTAAGTAAGACCCCAAAAGATAGCAAACAGTAGGACCAGGATTTGAAAGCAAGAAGAGCCAAGCAGAATGAAAAAAAAATCTGTCCTTTATCCTTTACTGCTATTTAGCAATTTAACACAAGTCACTATTTCTGATAAGTTTCCTAATTGGCACCGCATATGCATGTTTATTCCTGCTTCAACATTTGTGCATCCTCCTTCATTTTCATGATTCCTTAGAATGTTCTTTTACCCCCTTTAACCTCTTCACTTGAACTCAGTGCCCGGCTCACTTCGAACCCCTTAGCAAAACTTTTCTCCACCACCCTAGGTGAGGTTGGGTTGACCTTCCTTTTCACTCTTAAAGCTCACAGAATTTGCATCACACAATTCATGACTTGAAATCTTTGAAATGTGTATTACTTTTCCTATTTTAAATGAAGTAAATGACATTCAGAGAAATTACGTAGTCTTCTCAAGGTTACATAGACTTCTAGCAGAGGTAGGCTCCAGCACAAGTCATTTAAACTTAAATAAGGTGCTCTTTAATCCATTCATTTATTTTCTCTTTGGCTAAATTAGAAACTTGAAGAGAGAAAATTTGATGCCTAACACTGCTGTACCCCCACAATTCTTACTATAATGCTTGGCATAAAAAAGAAATGTTTATTGGGTGTTTACTTTGTGCCACACTTGATATTCTTATCTCAAGTAATTCCTTTCACAACACTGTGAGGTAGGCACTATTATCACCCCTGCTTTTAGGATGAGGGAACGCTTCTTAAAATATAATCAAAAAATAGAATACGCTGTATGCTTTCTTTTAATCTTTGAGTTTGTTTTGCAATGCAAATTCACTTTTAATAAGAAGTTCAATATTTATTTTAGATTTTTATTAAGTGAGATGCATGAATATTTCATAACACTACAAAGAATTCCAGTAAAAGACTGTATGATTTGTGTCCTCTGTAAACAGAGCACTTCTTGGAACATCTGCTGTATGTATTGTATTTCCTACAGTTTCTTTAAGATCCAATCATGGCCTAAAGGAAACATGTGAAATGTGTGTGCATACACAACTTATTAGAGTATATATGTATCTAATTGGCACATGCAGCTTTTATTTATGGAGAAGCAGGTAGTTCTTCCTCTTCTGAGTATATTTAGAGATATTTATTGAAATGGGTGAATACATACATATTTCGAAGCCAGCACAGTAAAAATAGAATAATTAAATAAGACAGAAGTCACAAATAATTTGCATACACAGGTGGTTTGGACTTGTTGTCTTCTGTCAGGTTTCTGTAATAGAATACCACAGACCTGGTGGCTTAAACAACAGAATTTTACGTATCACAGTTCTAGAGACTGGGAAGCCCAAGATCAAGGTACCAGCAAATCCATTGTCTGGTAAGTACCCTTTTCCTCCTTTGCAGATTGCCATCTCCTCATTGTACCCTCAGGTGGTGCAGCAGAGAGAGGAAACAAGCTCTATCATATTATTATAAGAGCACTAATCTCATTCATGAGGACTCCATTCTCATGACCTACCTCTGCAAAGCTCCCCTCCTAATGCCATCTCATTAAGCATTAGGATGTAAACATAGAAATCTGTTGGAGGGCATACACATTCTGTATAATGCTCCTATAGCCCATTTCTCCTATGCATTGACTTCTGCCCTCATTCCAAACATGTGGCCTCACAGGAAGTTCCTTGGGATTGATAGTTCTGTACATTTTGCTGACATCAACTGAAAACGGATGTCTGCATCATTAAAATCCAATTCAGAAATGTCCGTAAGAAGCAAGGATAAAAGGCCAGCTTTAACTGGATAGAACTTGGAGTATTCCATTCTGTGAGCTATTTTATCTGACATAAGAGATGCTAAAAAGTAAAGAGATTTATGTGTTCATCAGTAGTTGCTAACAGCTGTTTGATGGCCAGGGACCTAGAACAGGACAGGTAGATGGGTGACAATGAGGAATGGAGAAGGGCTATGTGGCTGAGTCTTTCAAAGTGAACACAGAATGTGAAGAATGATTATCAAAGCCCATCCTTGACAGAGGAAGCTTCCAACAATTAGATGGAAATGAAAATGTGTTCTGTAAACACCAATAAGACTTTTTTCCAGTGAGCTAATACAAAGAGTTGGATTGTCAAATTTGAGTCATCCAAGTCAGAAATTTTGTGCACTATCAAACGTTATGGGACAATTTCAAGGATACAGGCAAAGGCTGAGACAAAGCAGACAGAATCATCAAGGAAAGATCCCATGTCTTGCCATCCTATGTTAGATGTGCAGCTCTCCCCAGAATAACAAATGAGGACTGTGCATGAAGTTTGAGGGATCATAAAGTATAGACATTTAAATCACAGAACATTAGAGAGTTTTAGATATATCTATATAGATAGATTAATATATATGTATTGATACATCTATGTGGGTGTAGATATCAATCTATAGATAATACAGATATTAATCTATGTGCCTCTATCTATCTATCTATCTATCTATCTATCTATCTATCTATCTATCATATATCTATCTATATCTATCATCTATCACCTATCTAACCTTTCTGTATTTATGCTTATCCTATTAATTCAGAGAGTCACATGCTCTTTAGGGAGCTCTGCTTCCACGATTGTGAGTTCTCCTTACTCTAGGTCATTTTTAGTCAGAAACATCCTGCTAAGGTCATTTTTGTCTCTCTACTAGCAAATATGATTAGTTTAATTTCCCAGTGGTCTAGTCATAAAGAAGATTAGACCAAGACCTCTACCTTCCTTTCTTACATTTTATGCATCTTCTGTGTTAAAGGAGCAAGTGGGTTCTTCTTTCACCCAGCCATCTACGTAGTTGTGTTCACTGTGCCAAGTACAATGTGGTCATGATGGCAGAAATGGAAGCTATGTTTTTGGTTCCATAATGTGCACTTTCCCTTACCAAAGCTGATCTGGCTACCACCACTAGTGAATGCCTAATCTCTTTAATGGCATATGAATACCAAGCCCCTAAACAGCACCTTTTCCAATGGGAATCAGCTAGTCAAATCAAGGTATACCTTCCAACAGAGAAGACAAAGTTAATTGCCCTCATTTGAACTGCCAGATTGCATTCTGGAAACACATGCACATTCCATGCTCAAAATATTTCTATTAACACGAACATCTATGATCTTATTTACCTCCATTTTATTCCACATTGCATTGCTTAGGACAAAGATATTTCCCACTAAAACAAGTGTGCCAATGTGCTCACACTCATGGGGTTTCTGCTCTTATTCATGCACTTCATCATCATAAAGCAGATGGCCTGATAAGAGGGTGGGATAGTCTATTGAAAACTTAATTATAGTGCTGTTTTAGCAACTAACCTCTTTTTAAAAGGTGAGACTTGTCTTACACAATGAAATATATGTTTTGAAATAGCAATCAGCATATGCTGTCATTTATTCTAGAGCCAGAATCTATGGGTCTGGGAATAAAGGTGTGGAAGATGGAGTTGCATTGCTCGCTATTTTACTTAACGACCCACTTTGTTGAATATTTTCCACACAACTTAGACTCCTCTGGTTTAAATTTCTTACTTTGTAAAGGAAAAATGCTTTCACCAAGGGACACAATACGTTCATTGAATTATAAATTGAGATAGTTGCCTGGCCATTCTGTGCTTCTCCTGCCATTGAAAGGACAGACAGGTTGTGGTATGGGCTGGCCTGATTGATCCTGATGACAGAGAGAAATTGAATCACTGCTACCTATGTAAGATAGGGGAATATGTTAGTGAACTCAGGTTATCTGTGTTAATGGAAAACTTAAGCATGCCCTCCCAACAAAAATTTAGGACCACTGAGAATTCAGATATTTCAGGAACTAAGAAATTGGTGCTACCAATGACAAAGTGTATATGGGAATTACAGTAGAGAAAAGAAGTTACAAAATACAACTATAGCTTTTTGACCATCAACTTATGCATATTTTATCATATATTTGGATATGCAAATATTTCACATAAGTGTGTTCATATATTTATACATATATATAGTTGTTAATTCTTTTTTCTTCTTCAATTCCTTTATCATTTTATTTAAATATTGGTGGTGTCTTTCTTCAAAATGTGATCTTTAGTATTCCAGTGGAACTTTGATTTTAATAGAGAAGCAATGAACGTCACTAGTGATGGATCTACTGTCACGAAGAATGGATATGTGAGATAGATTTAGTTTCATACTTTCTTTTTTAGGGAAAAAGAGACAATGATTTCATTAATTTGAGTGATATTCACAACCTGTTATTTGGAAGTAAATAGTCGGTATTATTTGAATAGAACTTCAAGAGTATATAGATGGTCCTGGGGAACATTATGTTAAGTGAGATTAGCCAGTCACAGAAGGTGAAGGGTCATATGTTTTTTCACAGATGTAGAAGCTAGGGAGTAATAAGGATTCGAGAGAGACTTTAGATAATAGAAGAGAAACCTCAGTGGAGCAATGGAAAGGGTATAGGGGAGATTGTGGGAGGGAGTAATGAAGGAAACACTTCCATTGATATTTTGTGCATATATGAAATTACCAGTGCCAATCTCTATATCATGTATGGAGAAGAGGAAGAAATGGGGAGGGAGCCAAGGGGGAAGCTGACCAAGTCCAGTATGCATGTATGTCCCTGTCACCCTGAATACATTATCATGTGAGGCTACAATGTACCAATAAAAGTGTGCATATATGCAATGCACCAATAAGAGTGTGCATATATATGTATATGGGTACATATATATATATATATGTTCATGCATATGTATGCATATATACACACATACATAAAGTTCAAGAGCATATACATATAGCTGCTAAGGATGGATGGCTCTGCTCCAAATCCAGTCTTACATCTTCTTCTTGTAAATGCTGCATCTGAGACTCTGAAAACTACTTTTCTTTTGTCAGCTGATTTTCTGTTAGTTTCATATAATTGGGGGCACTGAAGGGAGATGAGAAGGCAAGAAGAACGTTGTCCCTGCCAGCATTGTCCTAGCAGATGGTGTTTCACTCAATCAAAGGCAGTTGGTTTACATCTCAACTGTCTTTAGGCAACTCCAGAGCCAGCATTAATGTGCCCACACAGGAGCAAGTGGATAGCATCTCTCCCCTAGAGGGTTCAGCCTCAGCTCCATAATGATCAACCTCAAAGCACCCGAGGTACAGTCATCAGTCAAATATCACATCCTTCCCAGACCTGACCTTGAGCTCCTAGTTCCCCTCTCTGAGTTTCTCAGGTATCAGTATTAGCCACATGTACTATTCATAGTTCTCCAGAGAAACCAAATCAATAGGATATGCATATATGGAGAAAGATATACACATAGGCATAAAGATAGATATATTATCTATATATACAGATAGATATATACTGGTAGATATATCTGTTATATATGTATGTATATATGTGTATATGTATGTATATATGTATGTATGTATGTATCTACCTATATTTGCAGTGCTAAGAATTGGACCCAGGGCCTCACGTACGCTAAGCAAGTATTGTACTAACAGGTTTATATCCCAGAAAGAGATTGCTTTCTTTTTGGAGAGAATTTGACCTATGAGATGGTAGAGGTTTGGCTAAAATAGGATTTGGTGAGATAGATTATCAGGGTGCAGACTAAGGGAAGAGTTGCTGCTTGACCCAAAGGCAGTCTGGATGGCAGAATTTCTTCTCAGGGAACGTCTTGTAAGGACACCAGTCATATTGGATTAGGAGCCACTCTAAGACCCCATTTTAAATTAATTATATCTTTAAAGAGACTATCTATAAGGTCTTTGTTTTGAGAAGGCCTTCAATGGATTGGATGAATCCTACCCCACAAGGTGGAGGGCAGTCTGCTTTATCCACCAGTTGTCTTAGTCCATTCTGGCGGCCATAACAAAATACCATATACTTTATAGCTTATGTGTATCAGAGATGTATATCTCATAGTTCTAAAGGCTGGGAAGTCCAAGATCCCGGTGCCAACAGATTCAGTGTCTGGTCGTGGCTCATTTCCTCACTGATGGCCATCTTCTTGATGAGTTCCAAATCTGTGGGATCCTCCTTTGAGCTTCTGAGGTATGATCAACAGCTTTTCCTAAAAGGGCTTGAATTCCTGGGCTCTGGTTCTTCCTGTACACTTCTGAGGCTTAAAATCCTCACTGTATTTCCTTTCATTTCCCCACCCAGGATATGATCATTGGTTCCTGCAGCTATTGTCTGACTTAGTATTCCCTTTTTGCTTTTTCTGTTCTGTAACCTGTGTAAGAAGTCTCCCACATCAAACTCTTCCATATTAAAATACACAATGTGACTTCTCTTTTATCTCAGACCATGGCTAATATATCATAATCCTGGTTAGCTGGGACGGTCCTGATTTCTGCCTGTCATTCCAATGTGTTTCTGATGATGCTGTCTTCCATTCTCAAAAGTGTCCTAGGTAAACAATAATTTATATGATCATGCCATAAGTAAAAAGCAGTGCACTAGAAGTCAGGACACTTGGAATCTAGTTGTATAAAAATAAGGCATGTGACAAGTCATTTGAACAATTCACTTAAGCTGAAGATTAGATGACTATTCCTACCATTTATTGCAGCTTCTGAACTCTTTGACCTTATCTATAATGCTGTGGTACAACTTATCCCATCTACTTAAATGTATTACCACTGAGTTATTGGCATACATCTGGGTAGCATTCAAAGATGCCAGAGTCAACATGAGTTTTTAGCAGTGTTCTGAAGAACAGGAACAAATTGATTAGCAAAGATGAACTGGGAGAGCTTTGTTAAGTCAGTCTGATCACTATAGCACTAAAATTATGGTATTGGAGAAGAAAAATAGATATAATAATTTCAATGTATATACAAGTATAGATTAAAAATTAATAATTAACATTCATTTTTTTCTCCACATAGGTAACTACTTTAAATTTTTCATATGCAACAATTAATTTAAACTTATGATAATTCTGTGAGTCTGGCAATCTCACTATCTATCATTCTATAGATGAAAGATTCAGGGAAGTTAAATAACTTATTTAAATACAGACAGTAAGAAAGTGTTGATACTAATACTTAGCCATCTCATTTCATAACTTCTATACCAGAATTTTAAATTTTAAAATCACTATAGACAGATACAAAATAAATAAAATTACAATGCAAGTTTGATTAGAGGAAAAATCTTTAATCTGTTGAAAATATCTGGACTATTGTTTTTAAGAACTATTTAAAATTTTTCCTGTGATAGATAAAAATTTCTTAGAAATCTTGGTCCTGGGATATCTAAAATATATCTTTAGGGTTTCATATTCCAGCACCTAAACCTCAGATAATCTGATTAAGCATGGAATGGATCTTAGAAACTTGGATTTTAATTATATCCCCAGTGATTTTTTGTTTGTTTGTTTGTTTGTTTTTGGTGCTTGGGATCAAACCTCCAACATGCTAGGCATGTCTCTTAACATTGAGCTACACCCTAGCCCTGTTTTATATTTTTTTATTTTGAAACACAGTTTCACCAAGTTGCTTAGGCTGTTCTAGAATCTGCAATTCTTTCTCAGCCTCTGAAGTACTGGGATTACAGGTGTGCACCAAAGCGCATAGCCCCAGTGATTATTTTTAACCTTAAATTCTGTAAGCAGCAAGCAGCTATTTTATAACTTGGTGAATATCAAGAAGAGAGTGTAGTGCCTGACACAATGTATTAGTTTGCTAAGGCTGCATAACAAATACCACAGACTCAGTGACTTAAAAATAGAAATGTATTACTTCACATTTCTGGAGGCTAAAAGTCCAAAGGACACATGTTGGCAGGTTTGATTTCTTCTGAGGGAAATAATTTTGATAAAAGTTATAAATTATTTAAAGACTAAATTATTTTAAAATAATTTTTGTTCAAAAATTTTTCTTTTTTTGATTTCTCCTCAGCTTGCAAATAGCCCCTTTTTTTGTGCTCTCACATGCCCTACCATGCCTGTTTCCTGTATCCTAATGTCTTCTTCTTCTTTTTTTTTTCTTTCTTCTTCTTTTTTTGGTACTGGAGATTGAACCTAGGGGCCTTCTACCTCTGAGCTACACCCCCGGTCCTATTTTTTACTCTTTATTTTGAAACAAGGTCTCACTAAGTTGCTGAGTGCCTCACTAAATAGCCGAGGTTGGCCATGAACCTGCAATCCTCCTGTCTCAGCCTCCCAAGTACTGGGATTACAAGGGAGGGACACCACACCTGGCTTTCTTAATCTCTTCTTATAAGGACATGAGTCATGTAGGATTAGGAATGACCCTAAGACCCCATTTTAACTTAATTATATCTTTAAAGACACTGTCTCTAAATATGGTCATGTTATAAAAAATTAGGGTTAAGACTTGAATATATGAATTTTGGGGAATTCAATTCAGTCCATAACATACTGACCATACATCCCAGTTTGTTTAGCACAACTCTAGTTTACAAGTGATCACTGGAACAATTTTTTTTTTTTTTTTTTTTTTTTTTTTTTGCGGTACTGGGGATTGAACCCAGGGGCATTCTACCTCTGAGCTATACCCCCAGGCCTATTTTTTATTCTTTATTTTGAAACCAGGTCTCACTAAGTTGCGGAGTGCCTCACTAGGTAGCTGAGGCTGGCCGCGAACCCGGATCCTCCAGTCTCAGCCTCCCGAATGCTGGGATTACAAGCGTGCGCCACCACGCCCGACATTAACTGGAACAATTTTTATGAGGTCCTATTTCTATTTTTAATCTCTAAAGTGTTCTAGTTTGAAAATTATGTGATCTCTCTATTTAAAAGTTACAAATGGTATCTTGAGAACAATTGCTATAGGTTAGAAAATATTAAAACAATGAAATTTCAAGAGTTATATTAAAGGAATTATGTATTTATGTATTTATTTATTTATTTTGCACTACTGGGGATTGAACTCAGGGGCATTTACCTCTGAGCTATACCCCCAGCCCTATTTTTTATTCTTTATTTTGAAACAGGGTCTCACTAAGTTGCAGAGTGCCTCACTAGGTAGCTGAGGCTGGCCCCGAACCTGGATCCTCCGGTTTCAGTCTCCCAAATGCTCAGATTACAAGCGTGCACCAGTACGCCAGGTTTATATATTTCAATTCTGTAGGTTAAAAATTAAAAATCCCACTGAAAAAAAAAATTTAACAATCAGAATGCATATAATATATTTTACCGCTTTTCACATGTGCAATTTTTCTTGATTTTTTCACTTTACAAAGTATTTTCAGATATTTGATCTGCATAATAGTGATCTGCAAATTAAATTTTAAATTTTTGTTCAAAGGCTGCTGGAAACATAATTGAAATGCAATTTCTACCTAGTGTTTTTAATTAAAATAATATAGCAACTCACCTTTCTGAAGTTGTGTTCATGTAATTTAGATTCCCTCAAGTCAATGGAATTCTTTCTGTGCTAGTTTCCTTATCAATAAAATATAAATTCTAATACCAACAACTACAGAATTATGAATATTGAGACATCTACATAAATGCTATAGTGATTCCTCTGCCAACACACCTAGCTCTTCCCCCCTATCAGTGATCTCGTTGCCTTTCCTCTAGCATCTGTCATTACCTTTTCTGTTTTGTCCCAGCCACTGGGAAGTTAGCATTTTGAGGCAGAAACATTGTGTTCGTATGTTTGTTTGTTTTTATTCCTCAAATCCAGTAGAATGGTTGAAATATAGGTAACGCTAAGTAAATATTCATGGAGGGAAAGAGCAAATCAGTGAAGAAAGAAAGAATGAATGATGTGATACAGGAGAAGTATATGAAAGATTCTGGAAAATGGTTAGACAAAATTACCAAAGTGGACATGTGCACACACTTTTCTCTAGAAATTCCATTTCTATGTATGTACCCAATGGAAAAGAGTCTATATGTTCACTACAAAGTATATGTAAGAATGCTTTTAGCAGCTTTATTTATAATAGTCCTTAGTTGGAAATAGCTCCAATATTTATTAATAGCTAATGGATAAGTTTAATATGCTATGTTTATATAATGAAGAAGTTCAAAAAAGAAATCACAACTGCTTGCACAAAGGGGGGTGAATCTCATAAAATGGCAAGTGTATAAATCTAGACACTAAAATGTTCACAGTATATGATTCCATTATATGAAGTTCAAAAATAGGCAAAAGGAAACTATAGTTAGAATAATGGTTACCTTTGTGGAAGATGTTAATTGTTTTTTCTTCATCTTGACCTAGATGGTAATTGAATATATATGTTAATTTATTATATGCAACAAAGTATACAATTAAGATTTTTCTACTTTATTTATATGAAACCTCAATTTAGAACTTTATAATATATTCACATATGACTTGGTCATTATTTTCATATTGAAATTGGAAAGAACTAAAGGTACTCTCAAATTTTAAAACTGTTTTTTGGGGGAGAGGAAACTTTGGGCAAGTATTTATAGATTTAGTTATTTCCATTTTATATTAGCAGTTTAATTTTTCTCTATTGCTGTATTTGATAATGTCAAATTTTCTGCTCACATCTTTTAATTAGCAAGGAAGTCATATATTATTAACAAATAATTAAGCTATACTGCCCACAATAAGCAGTTACTCTGAAGAGATTTGGTCCAGTAAAGTTAGTCATCGTACCTATCTCGTTATGTTCTACCACAGTATTATTCTTATTTTCATATAAAAATTATGAGATACATCTTAAAGTCTTCAAGTTCACTCTAATTTTTTTGAACTGGTAACATGCACAGTTTTCACATACAATTCTTTCTTTTTGAGTAAAATTCTGAATACATCTCCCTTGGCTTATTTCTTAAAACATTTTGTATGCATGTACAATATAAGATGTGGCAAAGGTTATTTGAAGAAATAATTTTCATTGCTCGATAACCTTTTACAGCTATACTGGAGATAGAGATATTAACTAGAGAACATTTCCAGTTGAGAGTACAGAGAACATTCTGTTAACCACATTATTTGAGATGTTAGGGAATGGATCAACTTGTGCGTTTCTCTACCCCCAACACATACTGCTTATTTGAGCCTCTGCTCTGAACAGCTTCATGTATGAACAAAATCATGTTTGTTTTTTATTACTCTATAATTGGCCTGTTTTGCGTAGAATTTGCCTGACAGAAAACAGTGTCCTGTAAACAGAAAAGCAAGTGTGAAAAATGTTAGCTTTTGTCCAACTTTGATCTCTGCCTGTGACAAGGTCTTTAAGTTTATCAGTAGTTCCAGTGCTAAGTGGGGAGATTAGTCAAAAGCACTGGAGATCAAGGCCAGAGGAACAAAACTGTGTGATGTTTGTCCTTGGAAAACTCTTTCAGACTTAGTATTCTGCAGATTTACGTTCAAACGTAAAGCCAATTGTCATTGTCATCGTATATTAGACCTGTGTCCACAGAGCTGGATCAAAAATAAATTTCTCATGAAGGTGAAGGAGTATCTATGGAAATAAAGTTTTATAAGTAGGTATCATGTTACACTTCATTTAAATTTTCTCAAGTTTATTGCAATTATTAATTAAGTGTAAACATTGGACAAAGTAGAAAGGGAAGCAAAGTGACGAAGAGCCTGTACTTTGGAGTAACGCTTTTTAGGTTTAATATCTAGCTTCGATGCCTACTGGATGTGTGTCCTTGATCAGGTTTCTTGTCCTTTTTATCCTCAGATTCATCATCTGTTATATTTACATCATGTCATAATATTGTCGGAATGATTGTGTTAATCATTAGCTTTCCATCACAGTGACAAAATACCTGAAGTAATCAGCTTATTAAGAGGAAAGTTTGGCTCACAGTTTTGGAGATTTCAGTCCATGGTCAGTTGGTCCAGTTGCTTTTCGGCAGCTCTTCATGGCTGTAGTGTGCAGTGTGTTGTAGAGGAAGTTGCTCACTTTATGGAAGCCAGGAAGTAGAAAAGACAGAGGGAGTGGCCTTGGTCCCAACATCCTCCTCACAGGCACATCCTCAGTGACTTACCTTTGTCCCACGAGGCTTCACATCTTAAAGATTCCACCACATTCCAACAGCACCACAGGCCTGGAGACCCAGCTTTCAACACATGGGCCTTTGAGGAAACTCATCCAAATTATAATAACCAAATAAATTTATGTTTGTAACTTCACAAAAGAAATTCTTAGTCCTATATATACTTTGTTGTAAAATCTTAGAAGCAATCAAGTAAATCAAAGAGAAAATCACTTAAGGCCCACCACTGTTAATGCACTTAACTTTGTTACTTTTCTGTCATTGTTCTCTGTTCAATGAGGCATTTATGCCCACAAACCTGAATATACTATGCTATGCTTTCTGACTTATTTCTCCCACTTTATATGTGCATCTGCTTCTTTTCCTTAGCTTATGCTTTGTTCTTCACTTGAAGTGTTTGTTCTTCTCGTATTCGCATATCCAAAGTCCAACCAACCTTGAAGGCTTAGCTCAAAATGCATTGGCTCCTTTGATTACTCTCCAAAAGAGGATGCTAATTTCTCCCTCCTCTGAAATTGTAAACATGATGTTCTTTTATTACATCCAAATGCTTCCCATCTTGGGTTATAGTTTCTTAAGTATGGCACTTAATCGCCTAGTTTGTCAGTCTGTGGAGATGTACAAATCTTTCTACACTCCATGCATCAAGCACAATTTTTGTGCATACTATATCAAGAAGTATTTACTAAATAGATTAATAATGCTTAAATTAAATACATTTTGACATGCAATATGTTGCATTGAAGATGGTTATCTCATTTTGATTTAATTCTCCTGATAATCTAAGAAGACTACAAGATAGCCTATGAAATATTGTTCAATATCCTCATTTTACTGCAGTAAATGCAGTTGAGAAGACATAACTACTTACTAATATCACATACTAAGGGGCGGGGAGGATTGAAATTGGTTTGTGTTCTTTTTACTTGTGAGTAGAATGGATTCTTTCCTGTAGACTTACTAGATCTAATGTCATCTACTTACCATAAAATACCATTAAAATAGAAGTCCCTTAAGACATAATGCTAAAATCTGTTAACTGGTACCAAGGGACTATTAAAATATCTTTGGATATATTTAATTATTAAAGCATTTTAGTCAGCTATTCTTACAATTAATGCATTGAGATAATAGATTTCATTTTCATGCCCCTTTAATTTAAAATTAATTAGTATGAACTATCTAATTGAATGCAGTGATAGGGGAAATAAATAAAAGTGACTTAAAATATTTTTTTAAAAGTTTATAAAATTTACTATATTTCTTTCTTTCTTTTTTTTTTTTTTTTGCAGTACTGGGGATTGAACTCAGGGGCATTCTACCTCTGAGCTATACCCCCAACCCTATTTTTTTATTCTTTATTTTTTATTATTTTTATTTTTTTTGCAGTACTGGGGATTGAACTCAGGGGCATTCTACCTCCGAGCTACACCCCCAGCCCTATTTTTTATTCTTTATTTTGAAACCGAGACTCAATAAGTTGTGGAGTGCCTCACTAGGTAGCTGAGGCTGGCCGCGAACCCGGATCCTCCTGTCTCAGCCTCCCGAATGCTGGTATTACAAGTGTGCGCCACCACGCCCGGCTATTCTTTATTTTTGAAACAAGGTCTCACTAAATTGCGGAGTGCCTCACTAGGTAGCTGAGGCTGGCGGCAAACCTGGATCCTCCGGTCTCAGCCTCCCAAATGCTGGGATTACAAGTGTGGGTCACCAAGCCCAGCTTAAAATTTACTATATTTCTAATTATAAGTGATATATATTCATTTCACAAAAGTTGGGAAGTACAGAAAATATAAAGAGAAAATACATGTAAACTTTACATTTCAAGGTATTATCTTTTTTATCCTTTACAATTATATAGGTAAAATATTAATCTTTTGGCTAATTTATAGTTTTGAGTACAGCATTAGGTATTGCACATGTTATATCCTTTTTGTGAATTGCTTACTTTATCCTCTTTCCTACTGTTTTATAAATATTCCTTAATGAAAATACCTACTGTCATTCTCTTTAAAGACTTCTCCTCTCTCAGCAATTCCAGCCAAGTCTAACAACTTTTTCCAATATTTTTTAAACTAGATTTTTAGGTAAACAGAAATGTTTTAACATTTCCTTTCAAATTAAATTTAACTCATGGTATCTTTATTAGCCAATGACACCTCTTTGGATTCCAGCTCACAAGCTTAAGAAGAAATCAATAACATCTGGTGGATTGTGTGTCAATATAGTTTCTTAAGTGAAACAGAAATAACCTTTTGATTTAGAAATGTTTACGACCTTGCCAAAGTATATCTCCCTACAGGAGAAAACAAACTCAAGTCAGGAAAAACTGAATTTCTCATGAGTTCATGCTACAGAAGGAAAGAGTATCTAGTAAGACCAAATTTTTATAAACATCCATACATAGATGCTACACAGATGGGAATACACATCAATTCAGCAATAAAAGTATTTAAATGAATTAACAAATTGATGCAGAAGTATTTTTACTTTTTTCATAAACTTACTGTGAAAAATAATGTGCTTAATTTTTGTTCTTCATTGCTGATTTATAACCAATTAATTCTCAGTTAATCCACACATTAAGACAAATAAGTAAACAAATAAATGAATAATGAATAAAAGGACTCTGGGTATAACCATCATTACTATTATTGATTTTAAAAAAAACTTTATACATATTTTTAGAGGACAAAAATACCCACATTTATAAAGTAAAGTTGTATGGTACACATACAAACATTTTTTTCCTCACACTTAATCTTTACTATAATATTTCTTTAAAAACAGACATGTTAACTTTCCACAATAAGTGCTCTTTCTCAAGTTTTAATCTCATTTCCTGATACCCTTTTAGACTAATGGCACTGTGTCCATAGATTTCTCAACCTGACTCATGTACTCTTAACAGTAGACAGACTACAAACTTGTAAATATATTTGCAAAATATGTATCCAATAAAGGAATTGTACCCAGGATATACAGAGAATTCTATGTGTGTGTGTAGGGAGAGATATTGGGGATCAAACCCAGAGGCGCTCTTCTACTAAGCTGTATCTCCAGCCTTTTTTATTTTATTTTGAGATAGGGTCTCATTGAGTTGCTCAGGATGGCCTTGAATGTGTGATCTTCCTGCCTCAGCCTCCCTAGTTGCTGGGATTGTAGGTGTGAACTACCACACTAGGTTTACAAAGAACTCTAAGACCCAACAGTAAGGAAAGGAACAATTTGATTTAAAAATGAGCCAAACACCTGAACAGGTACTTCACCAAAGAAAATGGAAAATAAATGTATGAAAAGATGTTCAGCATTGTTGGTAATTAAGAAATTGCAAGTTAAGACAATCAGGTACTCCTGCATACCTATTAGAATAGCCCAAATCTAAAGTACTAACAGCGCCAAAGACTGGAGAGGAAATGAAACAAGAACTCTCATTTAACACTGATGAGATGCAAACTGGTACAGTGTTAGAAGACAAAATGGTGTTGTGTGGAAAGACAATTTGACAGTGTCTTACAAGACCAAACCCGCTCTACCATATGATCTAGCAAGCAAACTTTTTTGTATTGGGCCAAAGGAGTTGAAAACTTATGTCCAAACAAAAACCTGTACACAGATGTTCATAGCATCTTATTCACAATGGCTAAATCTTGGAAACAACCAAGATATTCTTCAGTAGGTGAATAAATAGTGATACATCCAGGAAATGGAATGTCATTCAGTGCTAAGAAATAACCCATCATGCCGTAAATAGGCAAGGAAGAATCTTAAATGCTTTTTTTGCTAAGAGAAATAGGTCAGTCTGAACAGGCTACATACATACTTTATGATTCCAATGACATAACATTCTGGAAAAGATAAAACTACAGAAACAGTAAAAAGATCAGTGGTTGCCCAGGGATCGGGGGGAAAAGATAAATAGATAGAACTCAGAATAATTTTAGGACAGTGAAACTACTCTGTTCATGACATTATATTGATGAATACATGTCATTATACATCTGTCAATATTCATAGACTATACATTACCAAGAGTGAATCCTACTGTAAACTCTATACTCTGTGTGATACTGCTGAGTCTGTGTAGCTTCATTGATTGTAACAAATGCACCTCGTTCTCGTGTGAGATGTTTCTACTGGAAGAGGCTGCGTGTGTACGTGAAGAACAGTTATGCAGGAAATTTCTGTACCTTCCACTCAACTTCTCTACAAAATAGCATCTATAAAATAGAGAGAAGCCTCTGTAGCACCATTTCTCTGATAGGCATAAAGGAAGTAGACCTCTAGGTATATGTTTCTCAGAGCCTAGCAAGGTCATTTCTATGACTGTTTATCAAGACAGTGATCCTATTTCTGGCTATTTGGAGCCATGCTTTCACAACTGCCTTTTCTCTTAATTCCCTCCATGAGCACCCTTCTCTCCTCTCATGCTCCCATACACACCTGCCCCCTGTCCTGTCTCAGATTCTGCCCTGCCATACAATTCTTAGAATGCTAGAATGGAGTAGCCCCCAGTTTTGGTGCTAGTTTCCATCACCCCAGTACAGAAGGATGTGGTAAAGGAGGCCCTGGCTTTAGGATAAACGTTACGGTCTTGAAAAAATTGTAAGCTGGGCCTGGTGGCACACGCTTGTAATCCCAGTACTTGGGAGGCTGAGACCAGAGGATCTAGGTTTGCAGCCAGCCTCAGCTACTCAGCTACAGCTACTTAGTGAGGCCCTCTGCAACTTAGTGAGACCCTGTTTCAAAATAAAGAATAAAAAATAGAGTTGAGGGTGTAGCTCAGAGGTAGAATGCCCCTGGGTTCAATCCCCAGTACTGAAAAAAAAACAACAACAACAAAAAAACAAACAACAACAACAAAAAAAACAGCAACAACAAAAAACTTGTGGGAGTCCCTTTTTTGAAAGATGGAGGGAAATCAACATCAAATCACAAAAAGTGATGTTTGCTGCTGGCCTGCTCTGGTCCAGCTCACAGTTACATGCATTGCTGCACATGTTTCCGGAGGAGAAGGTCAACCTGCCTGACCCGGGGGTTCATCAGGCTCCATCTTCATGCTCTGGTCTCCCTGAGGTGGTTTGCAACAGATTCAACTCGGATTCTTTCTGAGTTCAGTGGAGACCTAACTGTCCTAGTGGCAGGGAGAATTACCATCCTTCATAAACCATTCAGTACTCAAATTAAATTCTCAATATTTAGGTTCTTACAGAGAAAGATTTTTTTTTTTTTGGATCAAGTCACTGGTCAAGTAGGAAATCCAGTAAAGCACTTGTATACTAGAGAACAGCTAGCTCTCAGAGCAAGGCCAACACTGACTGGTCCTAATAATACCCATTTCTGCAAATATGGTTCAGTAAACTACATGTTCATTTTTATTAATAAGCTTTATCATTCAAATAGTCACATTTTTTTTGAAAACTGAATGTATAACACAAAGGATCTCAGTATCACTCCCTGCCACTCTTTCCCCTGTAATTAACATCTTGCATCAATGTGATCATTGTAGTATAAGTAACGAGACTCTATTAGGAGAAAATTGCTATTAGCTGAAGTCCACAGTTTATTCAGATGTCCTTAGCTTTAACTTAATGCCCTCCTTCTATCCCAGGAGCCCATCTTAGATCCCACAGGACATCTCCTTGTGTGTTGCTTTAGGCTCCTCTTGGCTCTGATAATTTTTTGGAGTTTCTCAGTTTTTCATGACCATGTACCATGAGCATGACTATGAGCAAAATATACCAAGATCTATTAATACAGTTGTTGTCTACCAATTCCATCTTTGTTAGTTTTTCATTCCCTCCAAAGTCTTGGGAGTTCTGATCTACTAGGTTTCCACATAGACTTTATAAACTTACCAACTTCTCAAAGAAAACAAAAAACTACAACAAATCACTAGTATTTTTATTGTAATTATTATATATTAATAAAATAATTTGGATGTATTTCAAGTTTTTATTGTACTTGGCAGGATATTGTCTAATTCCTGTACTGAGAAAATTTTACTTTTATTGGTTTTAAAGACCAATTAAAATGTTTCTTATTTATCTATTAATTTTGTTCTCAATCTTTAATCTTTCTTTTCTCATGTCTTCCTTAGTTCTTTAAATGAATATTTATTGATATTATTAATTTATGGATATTAATTCTTATATATTTAAAATGAAAAAACTTTTTTGTGTGAGGTTCTGAAGTTGGAAACCAGGGAAATTCTTCTACTTCTGAGGTACATCTCCAGAGCTATTTTATTTTTTATTTTGAAATAGGGTCTAATTAAGTTGCCAAGACTGGCCTCAAACTTGCAATCCTCCTGTCTTAGACCCCCAAGTACTGGGATTATAGACATGCACCACTACACCCAACTTAAAGTGAAAAACTTTTAAGAAGGTACACTCCCTAAATATAGTTTGATAAGTTCCTTTATGTTTTACTTGTAGTTTTTTCAAAGCCATAACTTTCTAAATAATCTGCATTTGTAAGATTGGCTGTCTCTTTAGCCCATTTTTTTTTTTTCAAAGAAAATGTCTTTAGGCCAGGCATGGTGGCACACACTTATAATCCCAGTATTTGGGAGGCTGAGACTGGAGAATTGAGGCTTCCCAGCCAGCCTCAGCTACTTAATGTGGCTCTCTGCAACTTAGTGAGACCCTGCTTCAAAATAAGGAATAAAAAAATAGGACTGGAGGTATAGTTCAGAGGTAGAATGCCCCTGGATTCAATCCCCAGTACCACACACACAAAAAAAGTAATATAAGGGGAGGGATTGAGGAGCAGAGGAGAAGCTCACCAAGTGCTGTGTGCATGTATGTCACTATCACTCTGAACTACATTATAATGTGAGGCTATAATGCATCAAATATATATATATATGAAAAATAAATATTATATAACTTTAAATGGAATAAAAATTTATATTTTAATCTATTGTCAAAAATATTTTATTTGTATAATTTCTGATTTGGGGAATCAGGTATTTTTTTCAGGTATTTTTTTTTTTCTTTTTGCGGTACTGGGTATTGAACCAAGGACATTCTACCTCCGAGCTATACCCCTAGTCCTATTTTTTATTCTTTATTTTGAAATAGGGTCTCACTAAGTTGCAGAGAGCCTCACTAAGTAGTTGAGGTGGGCCACGAACCTGAATCTTCCTGTTTCAAGTACTAGGATTCTCCCAAGTACTAGGATTACAACAAGCATGCGCCACCATGCCTGGCTTTTTCATGTATTCTTAAAGATTCAATACTTAAGTGACTTTTTTATATATATTTGACATGTGTTTGAAATGTAGACTTTCATGTTTTTGTGGTACTGGAGATTGAACCCAGGGGTGTTTTCCCTTTAAGCTACAACCATAGCCCTATGTTATTTTTTAGTTTGAAACAGGGTCTCACTAAGTTGCTGAGGGCCTCACTAAGTTCCTGAGGCTGGGTTTGAACCGGCAATCCTTCTGTCTCAGCCTCCCAAGTACTGGGATTACAGGCGTGTACCCACTGTGCCTGTCTGAAGTGTAACCCTTATAAGATGCAAAGCTCATTTTTACCTTAATTGAATCTTAATCAGCATAACATCCATACCCTTTAAGTTGTGGTTTGTTTCTTTGTTTTTAAAATATTGGAAATGAGCCGGGCATGGTGGCGCATGCTTATAATCCCAGCATTCGGGAGGCTGAGATCTGAGGATCTAGGTTCGCAGCCAGCCTCAGCTACCTAGTGAGGCACTCCTCAACTTAGTGAGACTCGGTTTCAAAATAAAGAATTAAAAAATAGGGCTGGGGGTGTAGCTCGGAGGTAGAATGCCCCTGAGTTCAATCCCCAGTACCGCAAAAAAATAAAAATAAAAATAAAATACATAAAATAAAATATTGGAAATGTAACCACAATTTAAATTCTCTTTTCTTTTTATTCTTGTTTACATAATAATTGGTACATTGTAATCATACATCTTTGTTAGGTGTAAGCTGATAAAGGCATATATGCACACATTTTTCATTTAACCCCTTCCCCAATTCCTACCACACTCCCTCTCCCTCCCTCCTTCTCAAGTTCAGTTTAGTGATTGACCTTGATATATTTGTGAAAGTACATCATGTGCTTTAGGGTGCCCCCCCCCCCCCCGTCCATCCCCTTCAGTTAAGTCAACTTCTTTGCTTATCGAGGGTTTCTCCTTTTTCATCTGGAGACCCTCTTATGCCCCATCTTCTCCCTAACATCCACATATTAGGGAGAACATATGCTTTTTTACTCTTTGTGACTGGCTAATCTCACTTAACATAATGTGTTCCAGTTGCAGCCATTTCCTGGCAAATAACATGATTTTGTTCTTCTTTATGGCTGAGTAAAATTCCATTGTGTACATATTCCATAGTTTTGTAATCCATTCATCTGTCAATAGACATCTTGGCTGTTTCCATAGTTTGGTAATTATTAATTGTGCAGCTATAAACATAGATACACATGCGTTGGTCTGATAGTTTGGTTTCCATTCTTTTGGGTAGATACCCAGAAGTGGTATTGCTGGATCATATGGTATATTCATTCCCATTCGTCTGAGGATTCTCCATACTGTTTTCCAAAGTGGTTGCACTAATTTGCATTCCCACCAACAATGTATTAGGGTTCCCACTTCTCCACACCCCTGCCAGCATTTGTTGTTGTTCATGTTTTTTATGATTGCCATTCTGATTGGAGTTAGGTGAAATCTCAAGGTAGTTTTGATTTGCATCTTTCTGATTGCTAATGATGTTGAACATTTCCTCATACATTTATTGGCCATTTGTATTTCTTCTTTTGTGAAGTGTCTATTTAGATCCTTTGCCCATTTTTTGATTGGGTTATTTGTTTTTTAGCTGTGAGTTTCTTGAGTTCTCTGTATATCCTAGATATTAGACCTCTATCAGAAGAGTAGCTGGCAAATATTTTCTCCCACACTGTGGGCTCTCTGTTGAGGTTCTTGATAGTTTCCTTTGCTGCACAGAAGCTCTTCAGTTTAATGCAATCCCATATATTGATCTTCCTTTGAGTTGCTCGTGCTTTTGGGGTCTTGTTGAGAAAGTTTTTACCTCTGCCTATGTGTTGAAGTATTGGGCCTATGCCCTCTTCAAGTAGCTGCAAGGTCTCTGGCCTGACTTCCAGGTCTTTGATCCACCTTGAGTTGACTCTTATGCAGGGTGGGGGAGTGGGGTTTATTTCCATTTTCCTGCACATGGTTAACTAGTTTTGCCAACACCATTTGTTAAAGAGGCTATCTTTTTTCCAGCGCATACCGTAATTCCAGCACTTGGGAGGCTGAGACAGTAGGATCGCGGCAGCTTAGCAACTTCATGGACTCTTCAATTCTTTTTCCTAACAATTATTTTTGTAAATATCTCTTTTTATAACACATTTTATCACATGTATGTATTTGAAAGTGAATAGGGGAAAGTATTAAAATTCAATAATTACTTATAGGCATCTTCTCTCACATTGTTTTTCTGAAACCATTTTTAATAGTCAAATAATTTATTTCCCATAGAGTTTTAATGCCCTGACCTTATACTAGGGCAGAATTACATGGTGAAAGCCTATTTTATGAAAGGTTTATCATGAATATATTTGCCATAAGAAAGCATTATTGCTATCATGAAATGGTATTTTACAAATAACTTTATCAGAACATCAGTAAAAGAAAAGAAAATTATTCCCTAATTAAAAACCCATTCAGATGATGTTTAATGAGGCTGTAAAAAGTCACTTTTAAATTGACGTTTTCATAAATTTTGATACTATTCTCTCCCAAATGGAGAAAAGAATCAAACTTCTTCCACACAGTGTCTAAATCACATAAAGCTTGAATAATAACTGTCAAAAAGATCATTTATTTCTATGAATATACAAAGAACAAATCAAAGAATGGAGATCACCATGCTGCCAAGTCCCTGATATTACTCAACCTCATTTCTGCTTTAATAGCCTCAAGTCCCCTGCTGTGCAAATGTTAAAGAAACATATAATTCAGGGTGGAATGAAAGCCAAGAGTCTGATCAGTTAACATTTATTAATGCCTACGATGTGCTGGACTGGTGCACTTTGACTATGGTGTTTGCAATAATAGATGGCTCTAAGAAATGTCAGGAGGAAGGATGTGAGTGTCCACAAAGCAGTAGAATTGGTATCATGGTAGCTGCATGTACGTGATTAACAGTCTGGCGATACAGGTTAAAACTCTACTTCTCTTTATTTACCCCCTTTGTATCAACAAAACATTGAGCATTGACTAGCAAGTTACATGGGCTTAAGTGTTCTGATTTTTAATGCAAGTTGTGCACAAAAATAAAGGGAATTTCCTATGGATGGAACTGGAAAACATTACGTTAAGTGAGATTAGTCAGTCACAAAAAGTAAAAACCATTGATGCTTTCCCTAATATGCAGAAGCTAGGGAGAAAATGGGTTATAGGAGGGACTCTAGACGAAGAAGGAGAATCCTTAGATCAACAAAGAAGGTGACTTAACTGAAGGTGATGGGGGGCACCCTAATGCACATGATGTACTTTCACAAACATATCAAAGTCAATCACTAAACTGAACATGAGAAGGGGGGAGCGGGGAGGGAATGGGTTAAATGTATGTTGCGTGCATGTATGCCTCTACCAGCTTGTACCTCACAGAGATGTATGATTACAATGCGCCAATAAAAAAAAATATATAAAAAGACTCAAAAATTAAGAGAATTTCCTGACACTTTCATACTATCAATGTAAGAGTCCACAGAGGTAGTAGGATTTCAATAACTGTGTGTACAAAAAGTAGAAAATGGAAAGTTTCCTTGATTAAGGAAAAGGATTTTAGACATTAGAACATAGTACTGAAAAAAAAAAAACAATTATTAACATTTATACAATAGGGTTCTTGAGAAGTTTACTCTGGGAAATGTACCATGTTAAAGGCCAGTGTTATTTCATTACAAATTAAAACTGAAACCTATCTATCTTTGGGGCACAGAAAATTAACCAAGATGCCTATAATCATCAAAAATAAAGACTGATCATCAAGTCCTCAAGCTAATGCTGGACATAATTATGCATGTGTGCAAAAACAAAGGGACTTTTGCACTGGGATGCCCTTTGACTAGTTAAGGAGAATAAAATAAGATCTACCCTCTTTCAATAATTTTGTATTTAAAAAAAAAAAAGCTTTCTCTCTAAAGTTCTCAAAAGTCTCCTGAAATACTATGTACCAACAGGTTGCATTTGACAAAGAAAACTTACATCTGATTGCAAATCCTAATGGAAAATTTCAACTTTTATAATGTATCATTTATCTAGGAAAAACCCTTCAGTGACTTATTTCAAATTAATGAGTGACTTGTTTTGTAAAAAGGTGTTTTCAATTTACAGAGTTCTTCATGTTTGTCATAGTAGCTTTATTTCATGTGAAATTATCCTTAGTAACTTCCAAATAATTTTCTCTTATTCATGCAGTGTGAGATTTTGGTTTCCATGGTGTTTAGACAAGAGCTGAGGTCACCAGAAAAATCTTGAAAATGACACTCATATGCTGTCAGGAAATATAATAGCTTGGCTTTGTTCTGCTTTGCTTATTCAACTATGACAAACAAGAGGAATGGATCTTAACGATCTTAATGATCAACGAGGATCACTATGTAATTGAGTAGAAACTAGCAAATGGTAATAATTGGGAAACTGGTAAAACAATCAAATCAGCCATGAGTAAGCCCATTCAAAGGCCAGTTTATGTGCATTTCAAGGATCATTTCTGGTATGCAAATAATTTTTCACTCTGGTCTCTCTCTTGAAGGTAATCACAAATATCTTTTGCTTCGACATTTCAGGGAATTACCCCCAGTACTGTGAATGAATCTATATTGACAAATTGCTGGTTCTTTGGGAGATAATAATATAGCCCTTCTTTCTCTCTCTGATTCAGATCCAAATGATAGTTCTTTGCAAATACCTGTTCTCCCCTTCTCCTTCAGTAGGAGAATCTTGGGGTCTTAGCTGGGCACATGACTTCTGAAAATAATGACTGCATCGCCCAACTTCCTTGACAGCACCTAGGTGTAACTAGCATCCACATCCTGCCCATGGCTAATGAAGCAGAGATGTTTGTCTGAGAGAGAAGCATGCATTTCCTTCTCAATTTCAATTCCTGCTGACTGGAAGGCTCACATGATGGCTGGAGCTGAAAGATGGAAAGAATCTCCACTCCTGGGAACATCATAATGCTCGTCTACCAGCCCTAGACCCTAAGGACTTTGTTTTCCTCTAAGAGAAGAAATATCTATCTTGATGAAACCATTCTGTACTGGTTTTCTAGTACATCCATAATAAAGTACCACATATGGAGTGGCTTAAACAAGGGACATCTATTTTTTCACTATTCTGGTGGCTCTAAGTCTGAGACTGAGGTGTTTGTTGGCAAGGTTGATTGCTCCTGAGGCCTCTCTCCTTGGCTCACAGATAGCTATTTTATTTCTCTGTCTTTACATGGTCTTTCCTGTGTACATGTCTGAGTACAAAATTCCGCCTCTTATACCGATGTCATGGTCACATACATGGATTCCAATTTTACCATAATATCTTTTAAAAGTCCTGCATACAAATACAGTCATGTTCTGAGGACCTGGGGGTTAGGACTTTACTATGGTTTGAAAGTGTCTTCCAAAGTTATGTGTTAAAGGCTTGACCACCATCTGCTGGTGCCATTGGGAGGTGGTGGAACCTTTAGGAGGTGGGACCTCTGGGAAGAAAGTTAAGTCATTGGAGGTGCGCATTTGAAGGAGATATTGGGCTCTCTCTCTCTGTCTCTCTCTCTTTCACTTTTTCTCTCTCTCTGGCTACCATGAGGTGATCAACTAGTGTGCCACGCATTCCTACCATGGTGTTCTGTGCTACCACAGGCCCATGAAGTAGAGCCAAATGATCATGGTCTAAAATCTCTGAAACTCTGAGTCAAAATAAACCACCTAACAAATTGTTTATCTCAGGTATTTTGTTCTAGTGATGCAAAGCCACCTAGCACAGACTTTATAAGAATTTCTGAGCAATGCAATTCAGCCCATAAGACACTCATATTTATGTATTTATCATTTACTTTCTGTAGCCAAATATATGCCTAACTGATACTACATAATGAATATTCAAATGCTATTGTTACTGGTGAAAATGGATCATTAGATGACCTGGCTCAGATGTGTGGAAACTATAGGTTTCCTAGTACCTTTCTCCCCATTAATACTGATTTCCTACCTAGAATCAGATATACCTTCCCATGCCCCCCAACAGAGAAAGCCTATCCTACTAAATTTAATTTTGCAGGAGAGAGAGCAGAACAGAACAAATACTTCCTGTTTTCCAAGAAAGAGATTGGACCCAGAAAGTCCTAAACCATATGTGTGCCATCTCTTCTTCCAAACTCATCAATAGAGATTACTCAATTACTCCTGTCCTTTGAAAATAAAAGATGGAAGAAAGATGGAAAGACCTAGGGCATTGCTCTAATAAAAATTCCCCACAAGAAGCAGGGAGAAGTGACATTTCCTCCAGTAGTGAGTCTGAGTGTACTTCCTTTCATATGTCTGCTACTGCCAATACCTTTCCATATTATGTTGCATTTAATTTTCTCGTATGGGCTGATAACTTATTGCAAGTAAGAAGTCTTGAGTATGTAACATATACATTTCCTAGCTATTATTGGTTACTCAAACTGTCCGTTGTAAGAGAGATGTTTCACCAAGGATTTTAGAAGATTACTATTTGGGAAAAAGTAAAATTTGGAATGCTTGAGATGGCATCATTACAGGACTACATCACAGTGCACAGGGAGGAGAATGTATCTTTGAGAAAGAGTTGAAGACACTGGGAAACGGTGTGCTTTCAGTATGTCAATTATTTGTAAACATAGACCTAAGGTTGGCAAAATATAGTCCATGTGCTTAATCCGCCTTCCTGTCTATTTTTACAAATAGTTTTAGTAAAGCATATTGTTTATTTGATGTCTATGGCTTTTTGTGTGCTAAGACAAGAGATCTGAGTTGTTACAAAGAAGATTGTATCTCAAATATTTACTATTCTAAAATTTACTCTTCCAAAATGACTTGCTGATCCAGACATATGATAGAATTATATTAAATACTTCTATTTTTATCCATTAACTGGTTATGTATAATTTGGTTATTTATAGAAAATTTTTATGGGTTAATTCAGTCATAAACTAATGTATTCTACATTCTTCAGAGACCAGGGGTTTGGTCCTTATTTGCCAGGATCAGAAAATTTTAAGATATTTATTTGTAACTGAGAAATATAAACAAAACTAATGATTGCTGCTTAAGGAAAGAAAAATGAGATTTAGTATTGAGCTATAAAGTCGGCTTCCCACATTGTGCTGTTGAACTCCATACAGTGTAAACCTTTTCAATTAGAGACATGGAATGCTTCCTTGTTCCCTTCATAGTAATTACGACTATGGATTAAGCAGATTCGACGTATCATTTATTTTTACCACAGTAGGATACAACTTATGGACTTAAAATGATAGAAATTCTTATGTTTTTGCCCATGAAAGATAACATTAAACCTCTAAAAGAGGAATCCTGGAGTGCTTTAAGAGTTTGTTATTATCTCACATTCAGACACTCACTGTTTCTATTATTACTGGTAGTTTCCATAATAACCACTACCTGAAAATAATTTAATTACATTATTCAGCAACCTAAATTAAATTAAGTTAATCCAGGATGGGCTGTTTATAGAACGATGTATCAATTAACACTTATTAAAAATAATTTTAAGCCTATACATTCCACAAGAAACTATATTACTGGGAAAAATTATAGTGATAAAAAGAGAAAAAATGAAGTGTTATTGATTTTCTTTCTCTAATGATATTCTGGCAGAATGAGATAAACTTTATTGATTGACTAGCCTTATGCTAGTCTAAATTTTCCCTACAGACTATTATATCTTTCCGTAACGTGTTAATGAAGCTACATAAGAAAAAAAATTGGTAGCCTTTAAAATCATTAATTCTACTCCTTGAAGTATAAATACGAAGATTATATAGAAGGATGTCCATCATAGATTCACCCTTGCGACTGCTGATTTTATTACTGAAAGCCCAATATTCTGATAACTCCATTGGTCACCACTAGACACTATTGAGATCTTTATCACCCATGCAACCAATCTTGCCAATTTACATGACAGAATCATTGAACTAAATACTCTTTGCTAGAATCCAAACATTTTTTGATGATGGTCCAATCCTACCTTCAAATATTTAGTGTGGTAGTGGGTACATGTTCACAAGATGACTTTATGATACCCAAGTTAGACATTAGTGTCCTCATCTACAAGACTCATGTATAGTTGCCTTGCTAGATGAATCCTTCATTCTGGGTAAATCCATTGGCTTCTACTTTATAGGGCTTCTTGATTTTGATACTTGTGATTTAGCACATGAAACTTCATTCTTCTCAGAATTCCTATCACCTAATATGTCATTTTAACCTTGAGAATATAACACAAAACTACTCACCTACAGGATGTATCTACATGGACTACAACTCACTGTACTCCATTCAGCATTTAATGAACTCAGATTTTTATTGATATATAGTCTATGAAGTTATATTTTAGTGTCCAATGCATTCTTCTTAACCAGTTCACAAGTTGCTAGCTCTTTTCATAAATCTCTTTCTATTTTGCTCGCTAGTATCCTTTTATTTTATTTTTATTTTTATTTTTTTGTGGTACTAGGGATTGAACCAAGGGGCATTCTACCTCCAAGATACACCCCCAGCCCTGTTTTATTTTTATTTTGAAACAGGGTCTCACTAGGTTGATGAGTCTCACTACTTGCTGAGGCTGTCCTCAAACCTGCAATCCTCCTATCTCGGCCTTCAAAATACTAGGATTACAGGCATGTGCCACCGTACCTTTCCTCTCTCTCATTTTGTTAAGAAATGTATGCAACAAACATTTTGTACATTCACAAACATATCAAAGTCAAGCACTAAATGAAACATGAGAAGGAGGGAGGGGGAGGGAATGGGGTGGGAGTTGGGGAAAGGTTAAATGAGAGATGTGAGCATATATGCCTTTACCAGCTTGTACCTAACAAAGGTGTATGATTACAATGCACCAATAAAAAATAAATAATAAGCCTTGGTGAAGTTATGTAAGAGCCAGTCTTTCTTAGTAGTGGGCATAGTTCAGTTTTATTTAGTGTCTCAATAGAAGAAAATGAACAGGGCAAACTGACCAGATTAAATATGAAATTACAGTTCCAATTCATTCCATTCAGTTGACTTGTCTAAGCATTCATTCTACCATATACTATTATTATCTTACTTGATTAAAAATGCAACCTAGAAATTAAGGTTATTGCAGAACATTCTGATCTCAAAACTCTGTGCAAATATATGGCTGATTGGTTAGATGAAAATATTTTATTCTTTTTTTTTTTCCTGAGGAAAACATCAGGAATTTGACCTTTCATTTCATTATTTTCTCAGGAGATGTGAAAGTACACTTAGAACAAAAACAAAAGTATAGAGAAAGACTTAGATCTATACTACATAGGAAAATCAATGTTGTCTCTCATTTAACAACTGAAAGAAAAAATGGGTTCTATTTTTAAGAATTGAATAATTTGCTACATTGATTTTTATTTTATTGGCACACTGTTATTATATATCATAATGAGATTCTGTTTTGACTTAGCTACTTCTTTGAGATGAGATGATTTAATAGACAAATGAGATAATGAGATACACAGCATCTCTTAACCTATATATTTTTTTCAATACACTTTTGGGTTTTGTATTGTAACCTATTACTATTAGAACTTGTTTTTCACCTGTACACTTCATATTTTTTAAAAAATAAACAAAACAGAACACATCAACAACCTTTACTATTACATAGATAGTATATTCCATTCATTTATAGTCTATTTTGTTTTTAAAAACCTATAAAAGAGATCTGACAATAGAAACAGTAAAAATCATAAAATAGCAAAATCAAATATATAAGAAAATATAGTTTATATGATTGAGCATAAAATTTAATTTTGAGATTCTAAATATAAGGCAAGTATTTAAAAGAACTGCTATGCAATTCTTATCAGATGACTTGAAATTCATGCTATTGAAGAAACAACATCAATATTTCGAGGACTAAAGTCTAAAATTGAAAGTGGTACATGGCTCCAAAGCAAGATTTAGATCTAATAAAATGTAATATATTATCAATAAAATTGTGAAAGGTGCAAAAAATTATTCATGAAGATATTCTGATTTTCAATGAAATTTTATGATTACATTGATTATATGAATGAAAGTGTGTTGGCCTT
The DNA here is from genome assembly GCA_004027655.1 of Graphiurus murinus. Classification (NCBI taxonomy): domain Eukaryota; kingdom Metazoa; phylum Chordata; class Mammalia; order Rodentia; family Gliridae; genus Graphiurus; species Graphiurus murinus. The sequence continues at coordinate 86,435 of PVLC010003145.1, forward strand.
TGTGTATGTGTGTATGTTATGCCTGATACTAAGATCAAGTCTGAGATATCTGGTATTTAAAAGATCAGAGATGCTGTGTTCATTAAATTGTTTTTGTCAAATACCAGTAATCTTGCCTAGAACTTGGACAGGATCTGGGAAGTTTTCAATTCAAAGTTAAACTTCCTGTCTAGCCTAGTTGCAAACAAGATGCAAACCTGCTACACTGCTTGATAAAAAGAGGTGATGGGTAGATTAATGGCTTAGATCATAGTGATGATTTCATGAATATATAATAATCTCCAAACTTGTCATGCTTTATACATTATATGTAGGTTTTTGTATGTCAAAATATACATTTAAAATGTTGAATTTGCAAAAAATGGAACACATTTTTAATTCTACTCAGATATATAACATGACTTCTATTCTTTTATATTTCCTTATCTCAATTCTAGCTTTTTTTCTCTTTCCCTTCTTACCTGAGCATTATTCTAGCCTCTTCAAGGTAAATACTAATAAGCCTGGGCATTTCTCAGATTCTCCCTCCATATCCCATTTATTTCCCCAGTTATACATCTGTTCTTTGTGAATAAAGGTTGAAGGGAGGAGATTAGTAAAAGCCAGTTGTAAAAAAAAAATCCTCCTGTAGGAGAGAAAAATAGAGCTGTGACTATTCATTCATTAATACTTTGTACCAGATCAACAACTCAGTACTTTAGTGTTTCAGAGGTAAAATATAGTGATATTGCCCCATGTATCCATTGGATAAATTTTAAATTTTCCATAGAATACCAGAGCAAGCTATTTAGCAAGCTATTTTTTCTAAGAGACATGAAATTAGTCTGAATTATTAAGCCATACATGTTTGCAGAGAAAATTGTGGAAATTTTCTATGTAACTTAGAAGATCGATTAATGGAATATTTTATAGTATCTGGTTAGTTAAACTCACTGTAGTGGGAATTGAGAAAGGACTAAATGAGTGATGTGTGCATGTATGTCTCTACCATCCTCTACCTCATTAAGATGTATGATTGCAATGCACCAATAAAAAATAAACTGACTGCATAACTGAAATACATTGTTAGAAGAAGGATACTTTACCATGTTATTATCAGAATGATTGGTTGGAGACCAGATAAAGGAGACTCCAATAGTTGAGGACTCTTCTACCTGAAAGACTCTAAGTCTGACAATCATCTTAGCTTTCCTACATCTCACAAATAGCATCAGATAATGATCAGAGGTAAAGTAATGGTACAGGTGACCTAAATCTCGTTCATTGTGCCCCAAAGAACTTCTGTAGCAATGTTCTCAAGGATTTGGTCTGGATGTTTACATAGCTGAACTCTCACTGCCTCAACTTTTAGCAGAAGTTCCTTCCTTAAGGACCTAGAGAGCAATATGTTAAGTGAGATTAGCCTGTTAAGTGACATTAGGCCTTTAGTGAAGGGTCATATGTGTTCTCCAATATGTGGAAGATAGGGAGTAATGAGGATACCAGAGGGACTCTAGATAATGGAGGAGAAACTTCATTGGAGCCAAGGAGGTGGACTAAGGAAAGGAGAGGGGGAAGAGTGAGGTTCATTTAAGGAATTACTACCATAAGCTATGTGCACATATGTGAAAATACCAATGTCAGTCTCAGTACTCTGTATGGTGAAGGGGGGAGATGGGGAAGCAGGGGTGGGGGAGGCGCCAAGTGCTGTGTGCATGTATGTCACTGTCAACATGATTTACATTATGATGTGGGGCTATAATGTACCAATAAAAGCATATAAAATAAATTCCTTCCTTAAATTTTTAATTTTCTATTTTCCTCTGATATACCCTAAAAAAGATCCATGAAAGTATATGCAAAACAAATTTGAGATTGCAGTTGGCTTAATATTGCAATAGTAAAGTTCTGTTTCAGAAATTTAAATCTTTAAGCTTGAAGTAAAATATTTGAGGAAGAATCATTAAAAGAGCATATTAAGTTTGTTCTGAATACAGTAAGTGGCTCAAATAGATCATTAGCTATGTTGATCATTGTTTATATTAGTCACTTGATAAATATTTATTTAATGGAAATGAAAATTATAATAGGATTACCAGTTAGGATTATTCTAAAAATTTCTTAATTTTTTTTTTTTTTTTTGGTTTATAACTAAAGTACAATAATGCTCATTATGCTCCTGTTTCTTCATCTATAGGATTAGAGACACCTGTTTTCTGTGATTGTAACTCTGTCAAAGTATCAAGGCTGGGCGTGGTGGTGCATGCTTGTAATCCCAGCATTTGGGAGGCTGAGACTGGAGAATCCAGGTTCACGGCCATCTTCAGCTGCTTAGTGAGGCCCTCTGCAACTTAGTGAAACCCTGTTTCAAAATAAAGAATAAAAAAATAGTGTGGGGCTGTAGCTCGGAGGTAGAATGTCCCTGGTTTCCATCCCCAGTACTGCAAAAAAAAAAAAAAAAAAGAAATTATTTTCCAATATTTGATATATTTATTCTAAAACATGAAAATTTGTATTAATGATAGTTCTTAAATGAAATATAATAAAAAAGATTGTTGTAACACATTATACAATGATTTTGTTTTTGTAGCTAAACCCATTTTAGCTATTATTTTCTTTAAGCAATGTGAAATACAATTTAAAATCACATGTGATGATAGACTGGAGAACTTCATGTATCTGTTAATATGTAGGCAAAGGTACCAGAATTGGGAGATTCAAAATGAAAAATGTATACACACACACACACACACACACACACACACACACACACACACTCGCTACTGGAAACCATACTGAGAAAAAAACAAAAAAAAAAGCATGGAGCACCCAAGAGTGGGGTCATGTCATAAAAATGCTTAAGAAATCCTTGCTACTACTTTGGAGTAGAGACTTACTACTAGAGAACAGATTTTCCTACTATCACTGTACTGAAGGCTGGATCTCTAAATATGAATTTCCTCTGACAATGCTCAGTGTCTCCAGAAAGACTTCTATTTCTCTGGCTAGACCTTCCTGGTTCCAACAGGCTGTCAATTTGACACACCTACTGACTCTTGTACTTCCTTTTTTGCTAAATTTCCATTAACATTCAACACCACCTACCCCATTAGAGTAAAGGCTTCTCATTTGAAGATTCTCTTATCTCTCCTCTTTCCAAGGATCTTATATTGTAACATTAAACCATGTCCTTATATAATCCAGATAAAAGAGTTATTCTCAGATACTAAGAATTGTAGTTTAACTGAATCTTCTAGCAATTAGTTAACTACATGTTAACTTGAATTTGTTCAGCATATCTTCTGGGGGTTTCTGTCATTCAAAACAATTCATTTCATAAAATTTAGAGGTTGAATTCTAAATGGGTTACATCTGTAGAGATTTGTTCAAAGTTGTATTTTTTATATAATTTTAGTAAGGAAAATATTAGGCTAATAGAAGAAAGCTATGTGATTCTTATAAGCTCTACAAATACTAAATGAAAAATATGTGTATCTCAGGTTGTGCCCTTTAGATTGACTATATTCACACTTTTTAAATAAGAAAGATTGGATTTAATTATTACAATAATTCCAATCACTGGCTAGCAGATGTTATTTAAATCATTACATAGTAGAAACACATTTTAAAAGTTTATGTAGAATAGTTACATAGAATATAAAATTTGTTATTCTAAATAAACTTTATATTTATTGCTATTTAGAGATTTCAGGTTGAAAAGGTACAATCTGTCTATTCAAAATTGTGATTACAATGGAATTCTACTCAGCAATAAAGAAGAATAAAATAATGTCATTTGCAAGAAAATGGAAGGACCTGGAGAACATTATGTTAAGCGAGATTAGCCAGTCACAGAAAGTGAAGGGACATATGTTTTCTTTAATATGAGCAAGCTAGGGAGTAACTGGGATACCAGAGGGACTCCAGAAAATAGAGAAGAAACCCCAGTGAAGCCAGGGAAGTGGTCTAAGGGAAGGGGAGAGGGAAGACTGAGGTTTATTGTTGGAAATCCTAACTCAACTGTGTGTACATATGTGAAAATTCCAATATCAGTCTCAGTCCTCTGTATGAGAAGGGGGTAGATGGGGAGGCGGGGAGTGGGGGGAGGACACCAAGTGCTGTGAGCATGTATGTCAATGTTAACATGATTTACATTATGATGTGAGAACATAATGCACCAGTAAAAGCACATAAAAATAAATAAAATAGTGATTAATTTTTCAATGACAACAGCAAAATCTTAGCTTATCTACTTTTATTTAAATGAGCTAAGCAGATATTTCTGAAATCACAATCAACTAAACCATTTGTAATTCTTCTTAAACAAGGATATTTTGAGATAAGTGGCATCAGAATGTCTAAGGCTAAACTAGAACTTTGAGAAGCAAAGTTAGTATGCTTGTAGGTGCACACACACACACACACACACACACACATACACACACATGCGCGTGCACGCAAAGGAAGATATATAAATAAAGAATAAATTAAAAACCAGAAATGTCTCTACCTATACCAAAGTTACATATTTGGTATATTTTTTCTGAGATGTCAAGTAAATTACAAAATTACATGATTTGTCTGAATTGACTATAATCTGAGACTCCTAGCTCTCCAGTCCGTTTTGAAGAACTGATGGCTATTAGGAATAATTTTAGAAATGGGGGTCATTGGGAATAGCCAGTCGAGAATGAAAGGAAATGATATGTTTGGGCTTTTGGAAGGACAAGTTTGAAGGGTGTTGGTGGGAGAAGATGACATTCCTCTCAGCAGAAGGAAAAGGGGCCAGTTGTGGCAAAAGGGTACAACAGCTGCAGAGCCATAAAGCAGGAGTGACGATGGGACGAGCAAGAGCTTTGGAGAATTTAGCTGTAAGTATAGCAGGGCATTGAGATTACACAATGTTTGAAGGCTGGAAAGGACATGTATGTGCGAAGGTAATCATGGTATCTATTTACTTATGGTGACTGGCAATTGGTAGCTTTCTAGAGACAAAGAGGCAATCATGATCTCCTTGTCAAGGAATCTGGGATCTGACAACTGAGGCTTTTCTTTTTCTTTATTTTTTAATAATTGGTGCATTGTAACCATACGTCTTTGTTAGGTACAAGCTGATAAAGGCATATACGCACACATTTCTCATTTAACCCCTTCCCCGATTCCCACCCCACTCCCTCACCTTCCCTCCTTCTCAAGTTCAGTTTAGTGATTGACCTTGATATATTTGTGAAAGTACATCATGTGCATTAGAGTGCCCCCCCGCCCCATCCATCCCCTTCAGTTAAGTCAACTTCTTTGTTTATCTAGGGTTTCTCCTTTTTCATCTCAGGATAGGCAGAATAAATAATCATCAAAATGGTCAACCTCCCAAAAGTGATCTACAGATTCAATGCAATACCCATGAAATTACCAAGGTCACTCCTCACAGACATAGAAAAACCAGTCCTTAAATTAATTTGGAACAACAAAAAGCCCAGGATAGCCAAAGTAGTTCTTAGCAACAGGAACCATGCAGGAAGCATCACAATAACTGACTTCAAACTCTACTACAAAGCCACAGTAATAAAAACAGCATGATATTGGCACAAAAACAGACACATAGACCAAGGGAGCAGAATAGAAGACTCAGAAACAGACCCACATGCTTATAGTCAATTGAGTTTTGACAAAGGAGCCAAAAATATACACTGGAAAAAAGATAGCCTCTTTAACAAATGGTGTTGGCAAAACTGGTTAACCATATGCAGGAAAATGGAAATAAACCCCACTTTCTCACCCTGCACAAGAGTCAACTCAAGGTGGATCAAAGACCTGGAAGTCAGACCAGAGACCTTGCAGCTACTTGAAGAGGGCATAGGACCAACACTTGAACACATAGGCACAGGAAAAACTTTCTCAACAAGACCCCAAAGCACAAGCAACTCAAAGGAAGATCAATTGAGGCTTTTCTATGACAGTTCACTGAGGATTTTCTACCTGAAGCTCTTTGTTTAGAGAAGGGGGGGAGACTTATTGATGAAATAGGTGGTTTTAACAAATGTATGCAAATTGCATTATGATGGAAATTGTGTCTTGAAGATTTTCTCATTAAAAGAAGGGCCAACAGTCAGTGTGTATGAAGCACTTCATGTCTGCAGTTTGATGTAGTCACTGTTTTTGTGCCACTTGAAGGTGCCCCGTGAGCCAGCAATAGCATTCTCTTGGTCTGTGTGATCGACTCTCTCATTATGGTATCAAACCACTGGAAAGGATGCCTCTTGCCTTCTTAATATTTAATTAGATTTTTAAAATTAGCATTCAATGGTGGTAATTTAGGCATATTACAGCTGCTAGAGCCAATTGAGGAATCTCCCTGTGGATTCCACAGATACGCTTGACATTAGCCACAGTCATCTGCTTTGATGTTTCCTGCCCTAATGCCCGCTTAGGATATCAACCAAGAATACCTAACAACGCTTCTGTGTGTTACCACCCATCCCTGTGGACTTTTCTCTTTCTTTTGAGGAAGTATTTTGGGAATATGAAAAATCCTAATAAGCAGGGCTTACTACCTCTCTCCACAGAAACATTTTCCTATTCACCTAGCAGTTTGATGGTAACATTTTTTACTTAAGTGATGTAATATAATTCCATTTTCCACAAGACTTGGAGTTTTATCTTAATTTCAAGGAGCAGAGCTTTTAGACAGGAAGACAGAGGAGGCCAAAATCTTGAGACAGCCCTGTGTTGACACTGTTTATTCGGAAGTTCCTGATTGAGTGCTTCAGTAGAAGGGATACAGCGGGAATTACAGATGCTTTGTAGGTCCCCATAAATTTAGCAGAAACTCTGAATATCTGAAACAGAACACAGCAATTGCTCTACTGGGATGAGAAATGCCAGTCCAGCTGTAAATTGTTACTGCCCAGGCCTTCACAACCCATTTGTCAGTCTATGCTTTTCTATAACAATTTTAACTCTGAAAAAATATCCTCAGGGCCGAAAACTTATTAAAACTCTCTGTGTGGAGTAAGTATACTGCCTTGAGTTCTCTAAGGAGCTGCAAAAAGAAAGAAGGCTGGTCCTGCCCCCTGGGGCCATAAATCTAATGAGAGCCACAGGCAAATAAAAAGAATTATGTGTATAAGACAGGCGACCAAGTATTAACAAAAACACCTGCATTTGTAAAATAGGCCAAATGAAAATTTGACCTCCAGGTTAGCCGTAATGGAACATAAATGCATACATCTCTTGGTATATATTTGTTTTTATCACATTGAACCTCACTCTGCTATATGATTGCAATGTGCTAATAAAATAATTTTTAAAAATAATGGGACATAAGCTAGTCTTCCTCCTCCTATTAATACCTGCCACTGAATTCCTCTCTATATTAGGCAATTTATTTACCCTGTTTATTAAATCTCTATCATTGCCTCAAGAAATAGTATAACCACCAATTAACAGAGAAAAACGTAACATTTTAAGAAGTGTATTTACCAAGCTAGTTTGCCATCAACCTTGAACCCAGATTGCCTCTTTCCTATTCTTTGATGCTTATACAGCATATATGATCAATAAATATGAAATATATATTAGGGAGGTTCTCACCAACTTGGCATAAAGTTATGAAGTGTGCCGAATGATAGCACAGTAGTGTCTAGTTTGTTTTGTAGTAGGGTCAGAGTCTGCCATAAATATCTGGCATTACTGAAACAGATTTATTAGTGTCAACTTGAGAGCATCATCAATATTAAGTATTAATGGTTAAATCACTATACTGACATTGATGATGTCATTTTCCTCTTGATGAATGTACCTGTTTAGGCTATGTCTAGCTTTGCTGTTGAAAGATCTCTAAGAACTACCATGTAGATATTCCCTTAGTATCTATCACAATATCATTCACAGCCAAACTGAATGGAAGACAAAATATCTAAAATGAGATACCTTAATTTATACCATCAGCAGCGAAGTTGATTTTTGTATCACAAAGCAATCCCTAGTTAACTCTCTAAAAGCAATAGATGACAATCATGATGTTAAAAATATATTTATTGAGTAGATTTAAATTATTAGTAATTAGACTAGATTGAAGAAATATAGTTAATGCTGTCATTTACCTTCTTGGATTATTGTCCAGTCGCCAACTTTAGGATTGGTCTCTAGGCACTGTATTTCAGACTAGAAACTACAGGTGGGCATGGCATTTCCTGGAACAGCAGCTTCAGAGCAGGATCAATTTTAAGATCAGAAAGGTCACTGTGTGAAAACATTGAAAACAATTTTTTTTTAAATAAGGAGGTGCACTCTGTGGGTAGAACTATAACAATGACTGCTTGCCAGTTCTCCATAAATTTTTAAATTTAATAGAGTAGTAGTCATCATTCATTCATTCAACAAACATGTATTGAGAGACTAGTATGTTTCTGTCATTATTCTCAGCATGGAATTTTGCAGTGAACAAAACCCCATGGAGTTCACATTCTAGTGGGAGTAAAATAAGCAATATATACACACATGTGTATATATATATCTTTAAGCAAGTCTTGATCAAGGCACTGGATAAAAATAAAGTAGGGAAGCAAGACTTCCTAGAGAAGGGGACCAGGAAAGGCTCCTATAAAGGTGACAATTGAACAAAGACAAAGATATATGGGAGCAAGCTCTTACGATATTGGAAATAGATATCAAACTGCAGAAATATCATTGCAAGGTCCTGACATGATCATATCTCTGGAATATTTTTAAAAAGTAGCATAACTTAGATTACTGAAAAACTCACCCTGTTTTCCATTTGCTAAGAAAGGAAAGAAGGTGTGTGTGTGTGTGTGTGTGTGTGTGTGTGTGTGTGTGTGCCTGTGTGTGCGCCTGTGTGTGTGTTGGGTGAGACTGGGAGTGTATGTTTGCAAATGTTCTGTTTAAGCTAGTTATTAGACATCTCAGGGGAGTTGTCCAGACTCAATACTAATATGAATCTGGAGGTCAGGAGAGAAGCCTGGGGTTTGGACATTTGGGAGTTTTCAACATTTAGATAGTATTTAAAGCAATGAGACTTTTGTTATCAGCCTCGAATGAAGCCAAAAATAAAGAAGAGATCTGAGGACAGAGCCTTAGGCTATTCTTATATTCAGAACTGAAAATAAAGTAGATTTGGTAGAGGGGATGAGAATGGGGGGGCAGAGAATTAGTTGGAAAGTGAGGAGATTACTGTGTCCTAGAAGCCGAGTTAAAATGCGTTTTGAAGAGAAGGGGCGTAATCACTTGTATATAGCACTGCTGATAAAGTGAAAAACTGACAGCCTAGCATTAAACTTTACAATGCGGAGTCATTAGTGACCTTGATAAGAGAAGTTTTAGTCAAATAATAGAAGTAATTGGAGTTGGATAATAAAATGAGAGGAAGGGATAATTTGAGGAAAGGGAGTCTGGGCATCTGTTTGAGGGATGGAAAATCCAAGGTGAGGAACAGCTGGCTGCTGGAGGACAGTTTGTTTATTTAATATGTGAGAAATAAAAGCATGTTTACATGCCAATAGAAGGACTGAAGCAGACAGGACAACAGTGTTCATGCAGGCCGAAGCAAAAATAAATAAATAAATAAATAACTGTGGGAATGATCAAGGCACATGGAGATGGGTGGGCTTATGCATTAGCAGAAAGAGTTTGTATGTAAAGTAGGAGTACAGATAATATACTCACAGAAGGAAGTCATTGGGTATAGGGAATGGGGAGAATATTTGGAATTTCTTTTCTAATCACACACATTTTACTAGTGCAATAGAAAGTCAAGGTATCATCTGAGTATAAGAATGGGGAGGGGGTATGAGAACTGTAGGAATGTTACCCATGCAGTGGGATTGCTGGGTCCACTTGAAGTACATGGTCTTAATGAAAAGATAACGGGTTAATATGAGTGCATATTTTTTTTCCCCAGTGAGAAGGTTCTGAATAGGCATCAAGGTAAAATCAACCAATGTCGGATGCTTTTCTAAGCATGAAAAATCATGAGGATGTAAAGAACTTGAGGATGAGTGGAAGAAAAGTGATATAGTGGAGGCTGTAGAATTAAGGATGGGGATGGATCTGAGGACAGAGCCTTAGGCTGTTCTTATATTCAGAACTGAAAATAAAGTAGAATTGGTAGAGGGGATGAGAACGGGGGCAGAGAATTAGTTGGAAAGTGAGATTTCATGAGGGATAACATGAATTAAGCATAGAAGAGAAAAAGACAGTGGGGTCAGTGATGATATATCCCACCAGCATTGAAGACCAGTTGGATTCAGATACTTGGGGAAATGAGCTAGAAAGTCACGTAGACCTGGTCAATGAGTAAGAGGATTGAACGTAGGATTAAGAGGACAGTGCAGTTGGTGGCAATGACACGGTCTGTGGTGTGACTCAGTGGTGACTGGCCATGGTTGTGTGAAGATGAGATCAAGGGACTTGAGAGCATTGTGTTGGAAAAGTTATCCATGTGGATACTGAAATTGCTGAGAATTATTCAGGAGTAGTGAAGAGAGTGAGCAATAGATAAGAGCTCGACTATTCAAGAAATGAAGGGGAGTGAGCCATGGGTTAACTGGCTGAAATTGAATTGATATAGGTGATGTGTTTGGGTGACATGCACTTCAAAACTGAAGAATTTTTGGAAGGTGGAAGGGAAAATTATCTAGAAGCATGTGCAACCTTAACTCCCAATCCCATGCTGTAGGGTTGTGAGGGCAAAGACTCATCATAGGCGATTCTTTATTTTGTTCCATTTTTGTGTTCAGGTTCTTGAGGAAAATTAGCTACAAAGTTTCCGATCAAGATAGTGCCAGGGTCAGAGTTATGTGTCAAGGAAACTGACACACCAACTATTGTTCAAAGAGATGAGTGGCAGAGAAGAGAGGAAAGACAGAGATCAAGAGTAAGGCTGTATATAGGGCTATGGATGTAGTTCTGGGGTAGGGTGCTTGCCTAGTATACTCAAGGCCCTGGGGTCAATCTTCAGTACCACACACATACAAAAAGTATAAGGTCATATATAATACAAGTCTAGGTAAGGCATTATAGAATTTGGAAAGAACTGGCATAGGACAACTGGAAGGAAACCAAGAAACGCACTAGGTAAGGATGGAATTCCAAGAAGGGAGTAGATATCCTGAGAATCCCAGAAGTCCCTAAAGCCAGTCAGAATAGAGTGCCTTATTTTGACCATTTACAAGCCAGATAACTGAATCAAAACAAAAATAAAATGGTGTATCCAAATCATATGACCGAGTTCAATCTCTGATAGAGCTGGAATCAAAGTTCAGCTTTTCTGACATGCACATCATGTTATAGAGATCAAACAAAGTCACAAATCTTATGAAATCCTGTTGCATCTGTTCTTGGTCTCCTTGCCTCTGTTATTATAGCAGCAGTAGTGGTAGTGGTAGTAGTAGTAGTAGTAGTATAAGTAGTAATTGCATGCTAATAAACCCTAAATTGTTGACTAGGAAATTATTTTTATTTTTTTGAACACAGTATATATTTAATATAAATTCAACAGAAGGCCAGATGACATAATAAAAAAAAGAATATGAAAGCATAGTCACAGAGAAATGTTTGCACACTCTATTTTGTGATTGGGTTACAGCACCATTTTTATTTCACAAAACAGTGATTTAAAAGTGTCTATCAATGCTGCCCAGGGCAAAGTAATGAAGCTGCTTTTACTGGGAGCCTGTATTTCCCATTCTCAGCTGTGCCTGTTTATTGTTGGGTGTGGGGGGCTCCTGCTTATTGCATGACTGAGCAGCAGTGGCAAAATGCAGAGTCATGGTTAAGTCCTGAGGGTGCAAGGAGCATCGTCTATGTGTTATTTACATCTGCGCGATAGCTCGGTCACTTACTAAGCACACCCACTAGCAATGCACGCAATTAAAGTCCCTACTTATAAATCAATAAACTCAGACGATAAAGAAAAATGTTAGCTGCCCAGATCTTACATATGAAACTCCATCACAACAAAACACCCTCTTTTACAGCATGAGTGTGTGGGACAGAAGCCTAAGAGACAGAAGCTCTTAATACATTATCTTTCCTTTTTGCTTCCAACCATCCTACACCTCACAGACTTTGGAAGAGCTGCAGCTAACCACATGCACAATTACATGTTGAGACAAATGTTTAGTCTTATTGCCAGTTCAGGTGACTGAGTGATTTGTTGAGGTTTAGAGAGTTGCCTTTCCAGAGCAAAGCACAGAGCTTATCATCTGCCAGACATCGCCGCGTGAGCCAGTTCATCAAGCACCCGGGAAGTGTAGCTATCTCAGGAAAGCAGCTAACATGATTTATTCCCGTTCAGAGGAGGGTTTAATTGGCATTTTGAAAGAGGTAAAGGAGTAAGGGCAATAATGAAGCCGAACAATTCCAAGTTGTCTTAATTGCATAAGTAGACAACTTAATCTTTTAAACTACTGAAAACTTCAATGCTGCAAACTTTCCAGGCTTTGCAAATGTGTTGTTATACATCGAGACATCAACTGTAGATATGTGAATGTATTCTGGTATGTAGATAGAAATACATGGATACATGCATAAGTATATTTCTTTCTTTTTTTTTTTTTTTTTTTTTGCGGTACTGGGGATTGAACTCAGGGCCATTCTACCTCTGAGCTACACCCCCAGCCCTATTTTTTTATTCTTTATTTTGAAACAGGGTCTCACTAAGTTGCAGAGGGCCTCACTAGGTAGCTGAGGCTGGCCTTGAACCTGGATCCTCCAGTCTCAGCCTCCCAAATGCTGGGATTACAAGTGTGCGCCACCACGCCCGGCCCCATAAGTATATTTCTTTCAGCAAGATGATTTTATAGCAAAGTCTATATGTAACTGTCATCTTTATTCTTAAAGAGGCTGGTAAGGAACCTTATCTCTTTTCACTAATTGATCATTCAGGGATTATACATACACTTATTACAAATCTGTGTAGTTTTTGTATTGAGTATATTGCATAGGTAGCCAGGATTATGACTCCTTTCTTGCTTTAAGTAATCTTGTAACCTTATGTAGAAATTTAGACAAGGAAATAGACAACTACAATATAAAGTGCTAAATGCTATAATCATGATACTGTAATGATATAGAAGAAACTTGCCAGGCCAGTATAGCCTTGGGGGATGGTTTCTTCTCCAGTTAGCTGAGAAGAAGTTAGCACACTATTTCTAATAGGGAATAATATTATTTTGCACCAAAGATGCCAACGGCTTTTCTGATTCTGAGTCAACATTCCATGCTGCTTTATTTTCTAAGATTACACAAGGAAAACGAGGAAATGCATAAAAAATGTAATTGAAGTTCCAAAAGCTAGTACTAATGCAATTTACAGAGGAACATCCTAAATGTTCACATGCTATTTCACCCGTGACAGGATCTTGAGTTGGATAAGCAGTTTCCCATCTAGCTGAAGTCCTGCTGCCTGTGACCACTTCTTGGATGCTATTGGTCCCTGGCCACCTGACATATGGTGACTTTGTAGCTCACTGTTCAGGCTGTAATGAGTCTTCAGTGAGTGTTTTAGGGACATTAGGACATGTTCTTTCATCCTGACTTAAAAGAAAAATCATTACTATTATTTCTCACATTTACTCAAAAGATACTTGTTAAGCCTCATCTATCTGTCAAAGGCTCAATAAAGTTCCTTAATGATTTCTCATATAAGTTTTGGAAGTAGCCATGAACCATTCAGAAACTGGGAGAAATGATGAAATTTTTAATAATTTTTAATAATACCCAGCTCCCTTTTCCATTTGTCTGCTCAGTGTTTTGAAAGGCAATTATCCATGTGTGTCCTGCATTTCTGCACAGAGAAACCCTGACTATCTTTGCAAGGATGTTTCTATGGAAAACAGCCTTGGAAGTCTGAGGAGCCCAGGGAGGTTTGTTTACCATCTAAATATAAATAAAATGTTTCTAGCCAAGGCAAAGGTCAAGCAGACTGACTGCCCTTTGTAAAAGATCTGGTTTCCCTAAGCTCTGGGTTTCCTTTTCTGTAATCCTATCCTCTATGGATGAAGACATCGTCCGACCCTCTTTGCATTACCTTGTGGAAAAATGTGTCCAAGGAACTGGCACAAATGCTAATCTTCTGGCTGCTGCTGCTCTTTTGGTAAATAATAAAGCTATTTGCTTCTAACCCAGAATCTCATTTCTTAGGTTAGCATCCATGAAACTCTGACAGTTTCTTACAAAGCTGCCAAATAGGATAAATGCTCAGACCCTTCTCGGTTCTTGACACAATGTCCTTCTAAATAGCTTTTCTTTCATCGCCATCTTCTTAAAGGAAAAATAAATAAATTAATTAAATTAATTAATTAAACTCAAAATATAAGCCCATCCACTAGAATTATTTTTTTCCTTAGAGCTGTATTCCTCATGATAGAGTATTGACTCCATGATGATAGTTATACAGGCTTGGGCCGCCACAACCACAGCAGCAAATTTCCTAGGAATGGTTTTTAAACTAAGTTCTACAGAGCCCAAGCACACTGCCATCCAGTGAGATTGTGACAGGCTTGAAGACTTTGCTTCTTCCATTTCAAACATAACAGTCTTACTCTTCTATGTTTTAAACATTATAGACTTGTCTAAGGTTTTAGTGACTAAATAAATAAATTAAGACATGAGTGAATGAATAAAACAAGACAAATATAAAATGTTTAAAGCATTGTACTAGATTGTGTGTTTAAAGGGTTTCTGGACTAGTAAAGAACTGGTTAAGAGGTGGTATTTATGCTTTATATTGCTTCTCCTTTGTTAACTTAAAATGTGGACCTAGTTGAGAGTAGGCTACTTTTCCATGTCATTTTTAAAAATTTTATACATATTTAAAATTAGATTGTTAGAATGCTGCTATGGTTTGAATGTTCTCATGAAAACTCACATTGAAATTTAATCCCCATTATAAAGTATTAAGAGGTGAGACCAAGTGGTACAATTACAAGATTGTGTTTTGAAGATTCTGTCCTCAAGAATGGATTTAGCGTCTACTCATGGGTTAATGGATTAATGGACCATGGTGGGGAGCCATTTGTTTTGAAAATGAGCACTCCCTGGCTTGCTTCCTTTGGCTGGCCATGTGATGCCCTCTGCCACGTCATGAGCCAGTGTGAAGACCCACTCTGGGTGCCAAGCAGACCCTAGTGTCATGTTCTCGGACTTCTAGAACTGTCAGCTGCATAAACTTCTTTTATTTTTATTTTTTTATTGTAATAATCCATGCTTTGTATATATACATTTTTGTTAGGTACAAATCGATATAGACAAATGTGCACACATTTCTCATCTGACCCTTTCCCCAATTCCCACCCCGCTCCCTCGCCCTCCCTCCCTCTCAAGTTCAGTTCAGTGAGTGATCTTGATATAATTGTGTAAGTACATCATGTGCTTTAGGATGCTCTCCCCCCCCCCCCCGTCCAATCCCTTCAGTTAAATCAACTTCTTTGCTTATCAAGGATCTCTCCTTTTCATCTGGAGACCCTCTTATGCCCCATCTTCTCCCTAGCATCTGCATATTAGGGAGAACATGTGCTTCTTTACTCTTTGTGACTGGCTAATCTCACTTAACATAATGTTTTCCAGTTGCATCCACTTCCCTGCAAAGTACATGATTTTGTTCTTCTTTATGGCTGAGTAAAATTCCATTGTGTATATATCCCATAGTTTTGTAATCCATTCATCTGTGGATGGACATCTTGGCTGCTTCCACAGTTTGGCTATTGTGAATT
>PVLC010003146.1:0-102050 GCA_004027655.1 Graphiurus murinus
TTTTTTTCATACATTTATTGGCCATTTGTATTTATTCTTTTGTGAAATGTCTATTTATATCACTTGCTCATTTTTTTTTATTGGGTTATTTGTTTCTTTGGTGGTGAGTTTCTTGAGTTCTCTGTATATTCTACTTATTAGTCCTCTATCAGAGGAGTAGCTGGCAAAACCTTCTCCCATTCTGTTGGCTCTCCCCTTGAGATTCTTGATAGTCTCCCTTGCTGCACAGAAGCTCTTCATTTTAGTGCAATCCTATGTATTAATCCTCATTTTAATTTCTTGTGTCTTTGGGGTCTTGTTGAGGACATTTTTACACATGCCTATATGTTAGAGTGTTGGTCCTATGATTTGAACCAAACAGCAAAACTCTAGGTCCATACTCCTTATCCATATAGGAAAATATTTAATAAAACAAATAAGTTGCATCCTAAGCTTAATTTTGGTGTCTTCTCTCAGTCAATGAATCTTTTTAGAGTAGGTACTCTGTGCTAGAAGTAACTGTGCTAGGTTCTGGGGACACTGCAGTGAAAACAAGACCTTTCTTATGGATTATATTCTATATATACACCAAGAATGTCAATTCTTCCATCACCCTGACCTCTGAGATTGGTTCAGAAATGGGCACATGACCCCCAAGCTATGTATGAATCATACACATTTCTTTGAAATAAGCAATATGTAATTTATTAAATCTAAGTTCTAAATTGCAGTAGAGTTTGTCATATTGTTCCCAAGTCAGGGATTTTTTTTAATTGATTGATCTAATTGAAGACAGATAAATTAATAGGTTAGAGAAAGGAATATTAATTTTCATACTTTCTGATTCGATCACTTCTGGAGATTGGTTGCATGACAAATGTAGTAAAAAATAAAATACCTAGTATATCTTTATTTAGCTCTCAGTAAAGAGACTAATTTGTATTATTGAACTATGGAATCTTTAGGGAAGTTGCTATATCTTAGTTCATCTTAACATAAGCAACATGACCTAGCATATTTCCTTATATGTGATAGGGGCTGGATAAATATTTGTTGGATAGACAAACAGATGAGAAAAGATGTGCTGGCAGGTTTTGGGCAATTTTTCTAATTTTATACTTCATTTATTCAGCAATATTTACTGAGTACCTACTCCCATTTTGCTGTGGACTTTGAGGGTCAATTGAGTGACTGTCAGTAAGCTTGCTTTGGTGACAGAAGTATCAGATTTACACAAGAATAGAGTACCAGACTAAAATTAAAAAACTTACTCCATAAAAGATACAAATAAAATATGAATGGAAACTCTCAAGGGAAAAAAATGCTTACTGAGAAACTGGGTGCCACTTATTGGCCAGAACACTTCATTTTTCAAGACTGGGCTCCTGACATCTACCTGTGCAGGTGTGATGGAATAGACAGGCAGAACATGCCCAACATCACTTTACCCTAGAATACATTACAGAGATCCCCTTTGATTTGGGATGGCAGCTGCTAGTTGCCTCTTATTTTCATTTGGCCCCATGCCTTTGCTCAGAAAGAGCCACCCCATTTCTATTTGCAGCATAGCAGACCAGTCTGTCGGCTGCTGTGGTTTCTAGCAGTCAACAACTTTGCCACATTTTTTTGAAATTATAATTTAGTGCTCCCCTGAAGTGTTGCTGCCTCCCCCACTCTTGTGGTCGTGTCCCTTTGCTTCCATGCACAGCAGCTGCTCCAGCGCTCTGCGGCCACCCTTCCCCCACCATCTGCCCTGAAGAGTTGTGTTCTGACAGCAGCTTCAATGCCAGTACACTGGCTACTTTCCAGTACTGCTTGCTTGGTGATCCAGACTCCCAGAAAACATACCATGAGAGCTGGACTCATAACTAGTACTTTGTAAAGTCTGTTAAAGAGAAGTGCAAGAGTTCTTAAAAATCTTGCCTGATATTCAGAACCAGAGTAAGGTGAAGAAAACGTCTACTTTGTGAATGCTTTTTGACTGGCAATGGTTAAAGAACAGTTACTCCTGCCAGGCACAGTGGCACATGCCTGTAATCCTAGTACTTGGGAGGCTGAGACAGGAGGATTGCACGTTTGCAGCCAGCCTCAACAACTTAGGGAGACTCTCAGCAACCTAACAAGATCCTGCTTCAAAACAAAAACTAAAACAGGCGTGATGGCACATACTTGTAATCCCAGTACTTGGGAGGCTGAGACAGGAGAATCACAGGTTTGCAGCTAGACTCAGCAACTTAGTGAGGCCTAGTTCATCTTAACTTTCTCAACTTAGTGAGACCATGTTTTAAAATTAAAAAAATAAAATAAAATAGGGCTGGGGTGTAGCTCAGAGGTACAATGCCCCTGGTTTCAATCCCAGTACCACAAAATAAATAAAAAATTAATTAATTAAACTGAGTTTTGTTGGTTTGTCTCTGCTGGAACACTTTTCAGTTTTCTGGGTAGTACTTAACCCGTACACATTTCTCAGTGCAATGATAACTGTAGGGGAACAGTTAAGTATTTGAGGCAGAGTAAACACAGAAGTGAGCATAACTAAGTTTATATAATCACACCCTCTTTGATTCCTTTATATTGATTCACAAACTCGCCAGATATTTATTGAGTATCTACTATAGTAGTTCTCAAATCTTTGGTCTCAGGACTCTAATATTCTTTTTGTGTGCATGTGTATGGTTCTAAGGACTGTGAGGACTAAACTCAGGGGGCATTCTAACTCTGAGTTATACCTCCAGGTTGTTTTTTAATTTTTTTTTTTTTAAAAACAAAGGCTCACCATGTTATCATATACTGGTCTTGAACCTGTGATCCTCCTGTCTCAGAATCCCAAGCACTAGCACTCTTACAGTTTTAAAAATTATTGAGGACTCTAAAGAATGTTTGTTTATGTAGATTGTTTCTGACAATATGTGCCATACTAGAAATTAAAACTGGGAAGCTTTAGAAGTATTTAATTTACTTGAAAATAACAATGTAGATATTACATGTTAACATAAATAATATATTTCATGAAAAATTATTATGCTTTTAAAAATAGTGATGAATGATATTGCTTTACATTTTTGCAAATATCTTTAATGTCTGTCTTAATATCAACTGGGTTCTTTTATCTGCTTCTGCTATTGAATCTGCTCTGATACATTGCTTTGGTAGAATTATATGAATAAAAACATCGAGCTTCACACAGATATGCTATTGGAAAGAGAATTTACCACTTTAGATAATTGTGGGTATTCTTTTTTAACACTACACTAAAACTCAACAAGTGGTAGTTTCTTAAAGGTTAGCTGCAAGGTTTACATTTGAAACCATGTCTTGTATTTTGAATGGCTCTTTTACCATGTAAATTTAGTAATATCATGTATTGTTGGAAGTAGTTTGCTCACTGAGCTATAAATATTTATAAATTTATTTGTAAATAAGTATCTTCAAGTATTTGTACATTTAATTATATAATATCCAAAAGTTACAATTATTAATGTCACCACTGATCTCATATGAAACATATTTAAGTTTAAGAAGATGTTGAATTGCTGTTAGCAGATACAAGCTTTCTGATTTCGCTTGGATGCTCAAATTTTATCATTGGCAACAAACACTGTCACTTGGTTTCCTTGAAATGGCAGTAATACTTTGTTCAGTTTTGAGAAAACATCTGCCGAATACCTGTTGGTTGTTGTTGTAGGTAAAACTGGTATTCCATGACAGAGTGACTAGTTGCATCCACACCTCAACCACACAGTGCTTTTCCCAGGAGCAACCACTGTACCTGAGTGTGCAGCTGCAGGGTTTTATGTGTACCTATCCTTTCTTCACACTCAGTATTTAAAAAGTATGCTCAAGGATCAAGATACAATAAAATTGACTCTTTTTTTTTTCTGTTTCATCAAGGGCATTCCAAAGTGAAACTGTTTTCAAGTAGGATTTTTTTTAATATAAGTACTTGGCATTTGGTTTGTTTGTTTGTTGTTGCAGTACCAGGGATTAAACCCAAGGTCTCATGCCTGCTAGGCAAGCCCTCTACCACTGAGCTAAATATCACTTTGAATCTCACTATGTTGTAGAATTACAATGCACCAATAAATTTAATAAATAAATAAACAAATATAAGCACAAGGCAACGAAGAATGCCAAGAATTTGGTGTCACTGCATTGGTTTTTGCAAGGCACCAGTGGTCCCATTTATCTTTGCTTTCGTACCATCAGTACAAATTTCAACACAATGAAAAGGGAAAATAACATTTTGTTTGTTTGTTTATTTATATATTTTGGTACTGGAGGTTGAACCCAGAGACACATTAACTCCAAGCTGTACCCCTAGCCATATATATGTTTTTGTTTGAAACAGAGTCTCCCTAGGTTGCTGAGAGTCTTACAAGTTGCTGAGGACCTTGCTAAGTTGTTGAGGTTGGTCTTGAAACTGTGATTCTCCTAGTTACAAGATTAGGAATAGAATCACCATGTGACCCAGCTATACCACTCTTGGGGATCTTTCCAAAAGAATTAAAGTCAGAGTACTATAGCAATGCATGCCTACCCATGTCTATAGCCGCACAATTCACAATAGTCAAATTATGGAATCAGCCTAGATGTCCATCAACAGATGAATGGATAAAGAGAATGATATATACATATGTGTACATATATACATGCATATATGTATACACACAGAATGGAGTTTTACTTATCCATAAAAATGAAATTATGTCATTTTCAGGAAAATGGATGGAACTGGAGGCCATAATTTTGAGTGAAATCAGTCAAAATTAGAGAGAAAAGTATCATATTTTCTCTCATATGCTTTCCTCCCTGATCAGTGGAAGCAAGAGGAACAAAACAGGGGGAAAGGTGCCATGGAAGTAGAAGAAAAAACCTAAGATAGAGAAGGGGGTCAGGAAGAGAGGAGAAGAGGCTAGCATAGGTATTGAATAGTAAAATTGATCAAATTACATTTTGATGTGTATATGAATATGCCACAATGAAACCCACTATTCTATATAAATAATATGTACCAAAACAAAAATAAAAACTTTACACAATATGAATTATTTAAAAAAGAAAAATGAAATGATATTGAGAAAGAAACAGAAAATTTGAAAAAGTTGTTTTCATTGACAGTCTGATAAAGTGATAAAATCAACTTTGATATGGAAAAACAAAGACATAGGAAGTTATATGTCTATTTAGTCAATCAATGTACATGTATTTAGAATTTACTATCTGCCAGTCTTTGTGATAGGGACTGGAGGAATCAATTCATACTTTAACTACTGAGCTCAAAGCTCAAAGTTTAGCCATTAAACAATTTGTGCTATACCGGGGATTGAACTCAGAGACATTATACCTCTGAGCTACATCTCCAGCCATTTTTATTTTTATTTTGAAACAGGGTTGCTTAGGCTGGCCTGGAACCTGCAATCCTCCTGTCTCAGCCTCCCAAATGCTGAAATTGCAGGCCTGTGTCACCATGGCCCGCTCAGCTTTGCGATTTGATCATGTCGTAGTAGCTATCCTAAAAAGCTGGTCGTAATACACTATTATATGTGTGTTGATGTGTTATCAGAATGCAGATGAGCAATCGGTTAATTCAGCTTGGAGGCAGAGAGAAAGATTACATGTAAGAGATGACTTGTGAGATTGAATGAAAGGAGCAATAGGAGCTGGCCAGATGGAAAGGGGGAAGGCATATGTTGGGCTGAGGAAATTGCATTGGCAAAGACACAGAGATGTGGAAAAAACTTGGCACTGTTTGGAAATAGAGAGTGGTTCATTGTGGCAAGAAGGTAGGAAATACAGAAAATGTGGTTGAAGACAAGATTGAAAATATCATTTAGAATCAGATAGCAATGATGCCTATACCCTATACTTTGGTAGCTCATTAGAGGATTTTTATTACGAGACTATTATACCAGATTAAGGGATGGTTTGGAGGTAGAGATACTGTTGAGCGGGAAAACAAGTGTTGTCAAGCCAGAGACACTGAAGTATAGAAGCATCACAGGCATAAAAAGAGAGTCAACAATTTGGAAACTTCTGTCAGAATTGGTAAACTGAGTTAAGCTATTGTGGGGGGCCACTCATTGGTTTTAATTAGATCCTTGGAGAAGAAAGTGATAGCATTCACACAGTGAGACATACTGTAGAAGAAGGTTTTGGCAAAAGAGACAAGTCCATCTTGGGACATTTTGAGTTTCCTACTGGAAACTCAGGATGAATGTCATATCTGAAAAATAAATGTGGGAGTCCCTAATGTGCAGGTGACTGTTGAACAAATGGGAGAAAATTATCACCAATGGAGAAAGCATATGGAGTGGGAAGGGAAGATAGTGCCAAAGCACAGGAATCCCATTCTGGCAGAAGCAAGGGGGAAATGGATCTTAATTGGGAAGAATGAAGAAATCAAGCAGTTCTCCAGAAAGGAAGTGACAGGCTTAGATTTGAGAGACAGTCATGGAGATGTAGTGGAGGAGATAGATATGTCAGGCCATTTTGGTGGAAAGAATTAAAGACTCAGAGACCAAAATTGGAAGGAAAAGAAAAGGAGCCAGAGGTTATTAGTGTTGTTATAGCTGGATAGAAAGACAAGCAAGTCTTTCCTATGCTGTTTTCTCTGATTGGAAATCTTGTTTTTATATTGCTTTCATTTCTGATGTACCTACTGGTACACACACCCCCCAACACACACACACATAATTCCCCATAAGTTGGACAGTTTGGGGGACTATAACAGCTCAGCACTAAGGTTTCTGTCCCAAGTTTCTTAGAGGCCAAGAGGAGCCTCCCCTACTTTGGCAGTCAAGTGTGGATTCTGGGGAGCATAGTAACACTAGACTAGGTCTAAATAGAGTGGTCATAAAACTGCACATGATAAAGAGGCTGTGGCTCCTTGAGAGCAAAAATAGAAAGACTTTATGAGAAAACATCCCCACTTACTAGAGTTCCCAGTCTCCTCTTTAGAAAGCCCTTCAATTCATATTTCCATAGATTTTACCTCCATAAATGATCAAGTAACAACCTTGCATTCACCAAGACCCCTACCCTGATTTATCCTTTCACATTCCATTCATTCCCATACTCCACACCTTTGCTTTACCCTTCAATTATATTTTAAATGTTCATTTGCCATTACTTGTGCTTGTAGTTATTTTAAGCAGTTATGTTAATTTTTGCACCCCCAAATACCCAACTTCATCTCATTCTTTACTTTCCTTTTTACTTTCAACATTTTTACAATTTGGTCACCCAAATTGTAGCTACTTGACAACCCTTACATTAATAGGGAATTCTGAATTCATTCTGTTCATATGCTCTCCTTATTTGAAGACTAGTAAGTGAATACTTACCATGTGCCTATAATTATGTTAATTATTGCAGTTGTATTTGTTATTGTTATCAAAAGATCAAGTACTTGTCTTCATGGAGGTTGTAGTCTACTCCATGGAATGTCATACAATTAAATCAGAGTGACAATCATCAAGAAGTCAAATAGCAATAAATGCTGGAAAGGATGTGGGGAAACAGGAACTCTTCTACACTGTTGGTGGGATTACAAATACTATGGAGATCAGTGTGGAGATACCTCAGAAAATTGGGGATGGATCCAACCAAATGATCCAGCTGTACTACTCCTGGGTATCTTTCCAAAGGGACTGAATTCAGAATATTTTAGTACTATATATCCATGTTTATAGCAGCACAATTCACAATAGCCAAATTCTGGAACCAATCTAGGTGTCCAAAGACAGATGGATTGCAAAATTATGGGATATGCACACAATGGAATTCTTCTCAGCAATAAAGAAGAACAAAATCATGTCATTTGCATAAAAATAGATGGACCTAGGGAAAATTATGTGAAGTGAGATTAGCCAGTCACAGAAAATGAAGAGTCATATGTTTTCTCTCACATGTGGAAGCTAAGGTATAATTGGGATACCAGAGGGACTTCAGATAATAGAGGAGAAACTCCAGTGGAGCCAGGGAGGTGGTCTAGGGGAAGGGGGTTAGGAAGAGGGAGAATTAATGAAGGAAACACTTCTATCCACAATATATACATATGAGAATACCAATGTCAATCTCATACCCTGTATGGGAAGGGGGGAGTGTGGAGGAACAGGAAGAAAGTCCGCCAAGTGCTGTGTGTGTGTATATACCACAATCACCCTGAACTATGTTATAATGCGACACTATACTGCACCAATAAAAGTATTTAAAACACTAAATGTGAGAAGTGCTAAAGAAAAGGATGTGCTGTTCATAGAAGCCTTCTTAGTGGAAGAGCCTCTCAAGCTGAGACCTAAAGCATAAAGAGTTAGCCAGGCAAAGGTAAAGCGTATAGAAGGAATTGTTCCAAGTATGTTTGACAAAATGGAGAAGGTCACTGTGACCAGAGAGGTAGAATTTGAGAGAGGGAATGGCAAGAAAAAGTGTCACCATGAGGCAGAGCAGAGTCTTATATGTCACATAAGCTTGGTTAAGGAACATGAATGTTATCCTAATGATATTTAGGAAGCATTGAAATTTTTAAAGGAGAGACTCTTATGGTAGTATTTGTAACTTCTATAGCCAATTATTTTTAATTATTGAAAAAGTAGTGCATGATACAGCATAAAGGGCTTCTAAAGGCCCTCCCTGTGAGCATTTCTTGTGAGGTTTTTCTATCTATGCATATAAATGCATACATATGTATACATGTATATGTCTTTTTGTTTACACAAATAGAAGCATATCTTTACAAACTATTCTGTTTTACTTTTTTTGCTTGACACGAGATTTTTTTTCTTATGGATCATATGAAGATCCACCTTATTCTTTTTAAGTTCATCCTAATACTCCAGAATATGGATTCCCATAAATTATTTAAATAATTGGTGAATAGTGGTCTCCCATTTTTTATTTATTGTAAAATTTACTGCAATAAACATGCTTGTTAATTTACCTTTCCATAGATATGTTCATATTTCTGAAGGATATATCTCTACATATGAAAGTATGACTACAGGTAGCTATTATTTAAATTGATAAATAGATAAACTTGTTTAAATTTTAATACATATCCCACATTTTCAAGCAGAGATTTTTCTCATATACATACCCATCAATTGTTACATAGAGCTTATTTTCCCCATATGCTAAAGGTTTTACCTACTCTTCAATCTGATAGGTGAAAAATGTCCAATTTTATTTTGTTTTCCATATAAATAAACTTAAGCATCTTTTTATGTTCTAATAATCTTTTTAAATGTAAATTGGCTGCGTAAGTCCTTCATCCATGTTTCTTCTGGGTACTTATTTCTGAGTTCTTTATTGGTTAACTCTCTGCTATATGTATTGCCACTATTTTTCCAGCTTTGTGACTTATATTTTTATATTTTGGATATTTTTTCCCAAGGAGGTTTTTAAAAGAAATTCATATATTTATTCTTAATTTTAAATCATTTCTAGGAAATAGTTTTGAAAGATTTTTCCTTTTGTAACATAGAGAATGGATCAGATCAGAGTAAGAAAAAAGCAACTAGAAGACTAGAATAATTCTATAGAGAGAAGGTAATGGCCCAAATTAGGACAACGGAAATGGGAACAAATAGGAATGAACATGTCTGTGAAATAGGAGGTAGAAGAATCTGAACTTGGAGATTGGTTTGATATAAGATAGAGAAGAGGTCTGCTTCAGTGATAGTGTGCAAGTTTCCAACATGGGAAAGTAAGTACATGTTCCACTAAGATGGAGAACATCTAGGGAAGAATGTTTTTGGTTTAGGATAGAGAGTAGATGCCAAATTTAGTTTGGGGCACATTGAGTTTGAGATGCCCATGGAATGTCTGATGATAGACACTCATGAGGTAGATGGTTATATGGATCTGGAGCTCAATAAACAGGTAGATTTGAGTGATCAGCACATAGATGCTAACGGAAGCCATGGCAATGGAAGAAACCATCAAGTGTGTAGAGGTGAGATAAGCCACAATGCTCAAGTGTTACTGCACACTAAAGACTGAGAAATAAGAGAAAAACCTGGAGAGGGTGATGTCTTTGAAGTGAAGGAAAGGGAGTGTACATTATATTTTACATTAATTGAGTACTGAGCTTATTTATAGCCTATGTACAAACTACTACCTAGAGCCTGCCAGGATAAACATGTATTCAAACTTAAACAAAGGTGACTACAAATGGTTACTGTAGAAAAATAACATCATAAGATAGTAATATTAAGTGTTGATATAGGCAGTCAACTTGGATCATTTATTAAAAGGCTTTTTTTAGTAAGGCCTTTGAATTATTTATTTATAACTACTCTACTTGTATTGCATAGAACTTTATCTTAAAGGTGACCATTATCTATTTGTCCTTGCTTCCTAATACCTCGATCTACAAACATCAATTTTTATATAAGGCAAATCTTTTCCAATTCAGCAGGGTGTCTTTACAGATAAATAATTAGGTGAAACATCTCAGATAAGAATTACATTTAACGTTTCTTAAGGATTACAGCTGTATCCTTATGTATCCAGTCAATAACATTATAGAAATACTATATGTCACCTTAAAACTTAACTATGCTATTGTTATTTTATTGGTTACTATTTTAACATGAGATAGGAAAAATGGATCATAATAAAACCAAAAATGTAAAATTTTAGCTAGCTTGAAAATGGAAGGTTGGATTTTGGATGTTTTTAATTTTGATTTCTTGCTGTTGGTTTCCTTTGCAAAATTGCCAATTGCAACTCCTGTTACTTTAGATGAGTGCCACATCACACTGACTTAACACTGCTGAGTTCTCTTTCCTGTGTCTGGTGTGGTACAATGTGAACTACAAATACCTCTTCATTCAAAGAAAGAGATTGCAAGAAGCAACAGAGACCAAATTAACTCATTCTTGTTCTACATTGTATTTCTGTAAATAACAAATGTACTAATGTTGAATGTACCCTGTCTCCAGAAACTTATAATTTAAAAATAGAGACCTCCAGAACTATTTTTGGAAAGACTTTTAAACCTGGACAACTCCCTACTGTTACGAAGACTGGATACTCCTGAATTGTAACAAGGAGATTTTATATAAGACCGTTCTTCCTAGAACCTGTTTTATACATACTTAAAAGCTAATTTCTTTTCTCCTTTTTGCACTGCAATCCACAAAGTGTGACTAATAATAGATTTAAATTTGCTAAGTGCATTCACTCCTTTGTGCCATCATAAAGAGAATCTATTACTGTAAAATTGAGGCTTAGTTCCAAATTGCGCCATTATGAAGTTTTCTTCCAGCAATGTTTTGTCTCTAATACACTTCCCTCATTGTAATTCTATTGCAAACCTGATGTCTAGCATCAAGTCTCACAATAATTATTTTAAATTGCTACTAGGAACAGTAGTCCTGGTGGGATATATTACTACCATTCTAACAAGATGAATTTCAATGCACTTGTAACCATATTATAGTATATTATGAAAGAAAGAAAATCTTTGAGTTTTATATCTATGGACATGCATGTAACACAAGAAAACAATTCTTATGAACTTTAAAATACTTTATATTGAACTTCTTTAATTATAAGCCACAGGACAAATTAAAATATCAAACCACATTAATAGTATTAATAACATGCTGAGTGACTTGAAATGGAAAAATAATTGTAAAAAATAATAGTAATTCTACTGATAAAGATAATTATGCATGGTGATATATTTATAGGAGAGATTTTAAAGATAATATGTCAGATTACCATTGAAGATAGGCAGCAGAAAATTATTAAAAATGAAGTTGGCATCAAACATTCTTAATTTAATCTTTCCCAAGGCTTCAGAGTCATTTAGATAAATGAACTATCCCTGAAAAATCTGTATGTAAAAATTTATTATGTAATCGAAACTTCAAAGTCATCTTTTGGAATCTAAAATATTGACTCACCTGTTTGCTGATATACTAAAGGTGGGACTACTACTAAGAATCAATATGAGAAGCACTGGAAAACATTAGGTATTTGGTACTGTTATATAATCCACTGCCTGTTTCATGAGTTATTCTACATTCTTACTGAGGACATTCTAAATTGCACCTAGCTAATAAGTTGCCAACAGGTTTATAAATAAATTGAGAAAATGATCACTTTAGCCTGACTCACAAAAGTATGACTCTTGGATTTGGAGTATAACAAAATTATTATAAAAAAATAGTTGATCCAACCTTCTCTGTTATAGGTAAAATTTATATAAAATGCTGGTCTGAGATTAAAAGTGATTTCAAACTTAATAATTCAAATAAGTGGACACATAAGATGTAGAAGAAATTCCAAGTAAAAGTTCTATATTTGCAAAAATTCTCTTTTTAAAAATGTTCACATACACCCCAAATGAAAATCACTTAGGTACCTAACAAAATTGAAAGTTACTCCCCTGAGTTTATCAAATACGAAAAGGTAATCTGCATACTTTACAAAAAGGGGCAGTTGAAGTTACATTAACAATTGAACATTTCACCTTAAATAATAATTGAATGAACTGAACTTTACACCAGCCAGCATGAAGCTGCCAATTGAGTGGTAAGGGACTATGCTAAAATGACTGAACAACTGTCTGTTTGTAATAAAGTGGTCCATTGGCAGGCAATAGCAATTTCTAGTATGTAGAAACAAAATTTTATTGGTCTATCTGGTCTTTACATATTAGAAACCTTAAAATGTTATCCGTGTGTGTGTGTGTGTGTGTGTGTGTGTGTGTGTGTGTGTGTGTTGCTGGGGATTGAACCAGGAGCATTCTACCTCCAAGCTACATCACCAGCCCTATTTTATTTTAATCTGGAAACAGAATCTTACTAGGTTGCTGAGAGCATCTCCAAGTTGCTGAGGTTAGCTCTGAACCTGCAATCCTCCTGTCTCAGCCTCCCAAGTACTGGAATTACAGGCATGCGCCACTGTGCCTGGTTAAAAGTTATCTTCCTACCATTAATCATCTCTAAAATTTTTGGTACTGTTTTGGAGTTTAGTTGTATTCCCTTTCCAGTGATGTAGACCTTGAATCACATGCTCTCGTTTCTGAAACATTAGTAATTTGTCAATAGAAAAAAAGTGTTATTTATTCTGTGTGTCATTGTCTTTGCATTTACTCCCATATCTTTGCAAGTATATTCCTTTATGTATAACTCCTTTATATATAAACATGTATTATTTAAATATTAATATTGTTGGGAAAAAATAATCCAAGGCAAAATAATCCAAGGCATGAGCTGGGCATGTTGGCTCATTCCTGTAATCCCACTCCATGGGAGGAAGAGCAGGAGGATCACAGGTTCAAGACCTGCCTAAGCAACTTAGTGAGATCCTATTTGAGCCAAAAAAACACAAGTAAACAAACGAACAACAACAACAAAAAACAGTGTTGTAGGTGTAGCTTGGAGGTATAATGCCTCTAGGTTTGATCCTTGGTATCAAAACAACAAAAAACCTACAAACAACAACAACAAAACTAAACAGGGTTTTTAGTCATAAATTTATTCTGCAAGTGGCCAAATATAATTACATTACTATATTGGCAAATGCCTCCATAGAATTAAGTATAAGATTTCACCTCCCACTTCCAGGCCAGGATGAAGAAAGTCCAAGTTAATAGAAAAATGATTAGAAACAGAAGGTGTCTTGGCTCTCAATTTTGTTAACAACAACAGCAAAAAACCCTTATAAGCCTTTTAGAATTTTCCACCAGTACCTTGCCCTCCCCCCTTTTGAATAAAAAGGTGTGTGTGTGTGTGTGTGTGTGTGTGTGTGTGTGTGTGTGTGTGTATGTTCCAAATAGAACCAGTTGTCCAGAAGAGCATATTAAATTAATGTTTCCCCAAGAGCATCGCTAAGAAAATATGCTGACCCTGTGCTTATCAATGCCTTTTGAAATCACTACTGATTTTTAAAGGACAATAAAGAAAGCTGTTGTTTTTAATACCATACACATGCTCCCACTATTTATATTTCTTGACAATAAATTTTTAATTAACTCTTTGAATGCTGTACTGTGTACTTACCAACAATTCATTTCAGGACAAATGCATTCTCCCAGCCATTAGGTAAAATTAGTTGGAGGAAGTTATATATTAGAGATCTTCAGAACAAAGAACTCATATCAACTAGCCCAAAACCAAAATCTTAAGGGACTAAAAACATCGAATCCTTTCAGATTTCCCAAACTTAATGATTCTGAATCACCTGAGTCCTTGTTACTTTATATTCTCAGAGACCCCTAATCCCCAGCAATTGTACTTGCAGAGGCACAGGATATGTAAGAATCTGTCGTTTTTTAATCATCTTAGATGTGCTGAGGAACATTCAACTTATATCAAATGCCACCCTTTGCATTTAAGCAACTTATGGCAATTGGGAGTAAAAGAAAAATACTTTTCAAATATTTGAGGCAAGATAAATTTCTCTTGGGAATTCAATGAGTTAATGAGTTGATGGTACAAATCTAAACAGAACTCAGTTCTCTAATATTTCATCCTCTGTGTATGTATTTGTATGTGTGTTTAGGATATTTTTCTTCAAATAGGATTCCTTTTTCAAAAATATATGTAAGTGTAGCCTCTTTTTTCTTAATTATCTTATTAGTGCATTTCAATTACATATCATAATGAGATTCAATGTGATAAAAGCATACATGCACTCATCTCTCTGTTTATTTCCCTCTACATCCTACTCTTCTCATAGAGGACTAATATCTAGAATATATAAAGAAGCCAAAAAACTTAACACAAATAAGTCAATAAAAAATAGGCAACAGAATTGAATAGACACTTTTTTCTTTTCTTTTTGGTACTGGGGATTGAACCCAGGGGCATTCTACCTCTGAGCTACACCCCACCCCTTTTATTTTGAAACATGGTCTTGCTAGATTACTGAAGCCTTGCTATGTTGCTGAGGTTGTCCTCGAACCTGTGATGATCCTCCTGTCTCAACCTCCCACGTCCTGGGATTACAGGTGTATGCCACAACACCCAGGCAAATAGACACCTCTCAAAAGAAGAAATACAATTGGACAATAAATAATGAAAAAAAATTCAACATCACTAGTAATCAGAGAACTGCAAATCAAAACTACACGAAGATTCCAAATAAACTCATTAGAATGGCAGTCATCAATACAAATAATATCAAATGCTAGCAAGGATGTGGAGAAATAGGAACTATTATGCATTGTTGGTGGGATTGTAAATTATTACAACCACTACGGGGATTAGTTTTAAGGTTCTCCAAAAAACTAGGAATGGAACCACCATGTGAGCCCAGTTATACCACTCTTTGGTATCTTTCCTAAAATATTAAAGTCAAAATACTATAGTTATACATGCATACCTATGTTTATAGAAGTACAATTCAGAATAGCATAGCCTATCTCTTAAGTGATGTGTTTACTGACAATCAATGAAAGTAATTAGTTGATATCTCCTAGAATCACAAAAAAAAAAGCAGTTATAAACCTAGAAAGGACTCCAAGAGTTCTTGTCTAGCTCACTACTTCCTAGGAAACACTACATCTAACATCGCCTAGAAAAAAGGATTTGTAAATCTCAAGGAAAGACAAGTCTTTAACTGCCCCTGTTTATCACTTCCAGTTCACATATAAAAATATTATAATTGACATAAATATAAAAAATCTTTTGCATAATATTCATGTATTGCAAAATTTTGTGATTGTCTCCAACTTCTATAGGAGTTAGTGATAAGACCAACCCATAGACTTCAGACTGTTATTCTTTGAGGGATCTCAATGCCCAGAGATTTAATGGTAGTGGGACATGAATAGGAAGATGACTGTATTGAAATGAAACACTTGTGATGGCCCATCTCTGGGGAACATGCACATTAGACCTTGAATTTGCTGCCAAAGCTGCTGTCTCCTTCTCAAATCAAATTGCCATTAAGATCTGTTTTCAAAACAGCTCCCATTTTACAAAATAGCCCAAATAATTTTTTACTTCATCCATCATTAAAAGAATCAAATTCAAGTCAATTACTTGAAGAGGGAAATTCTTCACATGCATACCCTAACTCACAAAATTATCATATTTCTGAAAAGGTTTGGGTAAATCAATTTTATCCTAAATAAGACCACTTCAGTCATGAGAAAATCAAACAACTTTAAGATATCTCATGAATACTAATTTTATGGAATGAAAACAAATATTTTTCTTTCCCTTTCTCCCAACATCATGAGGGGTTTTTTTTTCTTCTATAATAGTGAGCAATTAATTTTCACCTAATACTCTATCCCCATTGACAGAGTGGTGCTAGGTTGTACATTGAGGTTTCCACCATCAATGCTATACCAAGCTGCCCCAGCTACCTTGCCATTTAAACATTCTTCTCTTTTCAAGAATTTTCTTTAAGTACATCATATCTATAGGTCCTCTTTGTGCTTGGAACCCAGGGTGTGTTTTAGTTGGTCTTATAATTATTTTTTCATATATCACATTATAATTGCTTAATAGGAAAACTCATTTTTCCCAACACTATGAAGTTTATCTCATCCATTCTATTGTCATTTCCATAGGGTATGAAGTCTTATATTCCCCTATGCCACTCCAAGCGAATGCCATTGTCATGAAAAAATATTTATTAGTCTTACTCTGGATTCAAAGAAATATAAGAAGACATGGTCCCCATGCTTGCTGCGCAGTTGGGAAGTTAGGGCATGCAAAAAAGTGATTAATAACAATATGAGATAGCATAGACTAAGTGATACATGACACCCTCTAATTTATCTGTTCAGCAAATCCAAATTTCCATACATATATGTTGCTTAAAGGGAGATACATCTGTAATCATTGACTCACCATGCCTTTTCACTAAGCTGTGTCTTCTAGCTTAATGAAAAATAATGTGATAATATAGTGACATATTACTGTGACTTCAGGCTGTTTCCATAGAGGCGGAGCAGTCTCTTGGGTACCACAGTGGAATGAGATACAGAAGACAGGGATTCTAATCTGAGAAATGCCCCCGACATTTTATGTGACCTCGGACAAGTGACTTCACCTCTCACTTTTGAGCCTTTTCATCTGTAAAGTAAGCTTAATTAAACTTGCCAACACTGTACTGATATTATGAAGTCTAGCTAATTAAAGCCTATTAAATGTTTCAAAGCCATATAGTATTTGCTTTGCAGTCACAAACAATAAGCAAAAAAAGAAGGACCTTATTGAAAAATACAAATTCTGTAAAATGCTCACACAAGATGATGCTGATGTCCTCTGCAGTCTGATTGCAGAGATGGATTTGTGATGATCCATCCACACTCTTTCATTTGGTTATTCTGGTAGGATGTGGTATCTATCTGGGACCATAGAAGAAAGTAAATCTAACTGCTGCCCTCTCAAATTGAACTAATGGCCTGATTTCATTAGCACTCTGCTAACCAGCTGAACTCATTGGCTACTACATTGATAAGAATGTATCAAAAGATGGCTTGGTTTGTTTTTCCCAAACCTTTTTTCCCTAGATTTAATTTCAATAACCATAAAAATTAATTTGCGTAATTAAAACTAAAGAAAAGAAGCTAGACATTATTAGATGCAACTAACCTTCACAACAATAACTCTTGCCTTCCCCAACAGGTCTATAATGCTCAGCAGGCTATTGATTACCCTAAGAAAGTACAGTTTCAGAATGGCAAGGCCATCACATCCAAGACCCTCCCGATGAGCCTAGGAAGGGCTTCCCAGCACCTCTTGCTTACCAAGAATCTATTGGCAAGAATTAGAAATTGTCTACTTCACGAGTTCTTTGGAGGCTAATAAAGTGGCAATGAAGATGCATTGTGCTACAGAAAACAGTCCTAAGTACTAAATAAAAAATGCCTCAGCACTGAGCTCATAACTTCCCCTCTTGGGATTGATTATATCTTTTGGCCAAGAACATGAAACAAGCCTTAATGAGGAACTGATATTAGGCGGGACTATTTCAGTTAATTCTTAGTTCTTTGAACTTTCAGGCAAGGTTAATGTATATGCTACTTCATGGAATAAAACAAAAATATGTGATGTTGAAATATTCCCTTCCTAGAAATATGAGAGTAATAGAACCCTGTAGTGCTAACAAAGTAGCATGTAAATCTTAGGGCATATACTTCAAATTTCAAGTGGGATGAATGGCCTATTTGGCCTAAACTAGGTAAACTTGAATTTTACAGAGCTAAAATACTGGAAATTAGCTCCATGATGTATTAACCCAAATAATCACATTCCTGACGTAAAAAAAATGGAAATTAAACATCTAGTTATGAATACTGCGTCTGCACAATGTGCTGCATGCACCGCATGTGTTAGAATTTCTTCTCAGTTCTTTTTTTAATCTTTTATTCATAGCATTGCAGGTGATGAAAAATTTATGCCTTGAGTCTGGCATTGAAATTAAATGCAAAATGAAAACAGAAGCAGTTTATACTGACAGCTTAAATATCTTTATCTAGCATACGGTTGCACTATAAAAATCACTGGGTGACTTTTTAAATCTCCCACATGTAAAAAACCAAGAGTTGTACAATAATGAATAAAGTTATATATCTAAGATATCAACAGAAAAGTTGTATTTTATTAGCACTCTTTGTTAATTTCATTTTGCTCTATTTTGCTGTTTTTGCTTAATGAGTACAGAAAGATGAATGTAAGCTTTTTAAAAAAAAAAACTGCACAATTTAATCGTTGATATTAATTCCTCAGAGTGGTGGGAAATAATTGATTTTTGCAGTATGTTTAATGAATATGATTTTCCTGGTAGGTTTATGTCTTAAGCTGAATAGAAAACGTTAATCTGTACCTAAGGTAGTTATGCTGTAGTAAAGGTTAATTATTCAGGTGAATCAATTTGTTCATCACTGTATTAATATGAGTGATGCTTTGGATGAATGGCAATAATTACAGCCATATCTACAGTTACTGGGAATGTAAGTTTTCAAGTATATTTCCTGCCTTGGAATAGTTAACAAGTAATTTTGTACACATTATTTTATTAGTCATAACTCTATTCAACAAATGAGATTCCCTCTAAATGGTTCCTATTTTCTGAAGATGTTGAGTCTTTTGTCCTAGGCATATCTGTATACACTATGCCACATTAAAATGTTCACTGCGGCTTTTGTTGATGAACTAATGCTGAATTTTAAATAGTGAACTCATAAAGTAAATTAATTGAAGAAAATAATTGCCTCATAGTTTTGTGAATAATACAGAATTTTAAAATATGTTCTATGTGTTTTATATGTATGAGAATTTAAAAAATAAGTGTAGAGTTATTTAGCATTTAAATAAGTAAATCATGAAATTTAGAACAGTCTACAGTTACATAAAGCACCAATACTAAAACAACCACTTACATTTCCATATTTAGAAGACTTCAGCACACAGCATAAAATATTTTACACTCAGCCTCTGATTTGTAGCTCTTTCCTGGATGTTTTATGTAAACATACTGTGTATAATTATGCAGATAATTTTATACAATATTAATTGTGCTAAGAGTGCAGCGAAAGTGTGTTTAATTCAGTAATTCATTTACATTTTAATGATTTAATAGCATAAGATTACCAAATCAAATTGGAATATCTCTGACCATTATACTTTGTTGTGTGAAGAGTTCAAAGTCATATTGTCTCATGTTACTCAGAATATATTCATTACATTTTATTAATGACAACTAAGAATAATCTTAAAATATCCCTATTGAAAAAATGTAAAAATATTTTCAATGCATTTTGAAACTCAGTATTAAAGAAACTTAAAGAATGGTGCTCAAAAGCCATGTCGTATCAGGTATCGGATTTTTAGGTATATTTAATATGTTTTCAGCACATGAATTATTGAGCTGGCCTGTATCTTTGAAACACAGTTGATACACAGTATTGAATATTTTTGAAGGCAACCTGTACAAAAAAAAACCCAAATGCATTTAATTTATTCCTATTTAATGTAGAAAGAATAATTCAAGATGTTTATTATGGGAAGCAAGTGAGTTATTAACTTTTATATGTAAAGATAGCATCTGAAGCCACTCTCCAAATCAACAAATTTCAGGTTAGCATTTCTTTCTTATTTCTTTCATCATGTACAGATTTAATATCATCAGGAATAAATCTAAATTGTTTGCTTCTTTCCCCCTAATTCCTGAAGCAATGTAAAAGTCTACAGAGGTTTGAAGTGACAGGATTACAAGCAGTCTTTTGCATACATGGCCTTTAGGGATAAGCGGCTACCTTGCATCTAATAAACAAGAAAGTGAATTCGTTGAATAATGAATTAAGTGGCATAAGTTGTGATAACAAGGAGCAAATGTAACTTCAGACGAATAGTATTTGCTTTGTGTGGGGTTATCTGAGAGGGCTGATGCTCCACCAAGGGAGACTGAAAAAAGGCTCATTATATTAAGATGTTCTTTTACAGAACACAGTCTAAAATGATCTTGCAGTTTTTCCCCGTTTGCTGAACTCCTTTGTGTGCTTCTATCAAATCAACCACCTCCACCAGGGGGATAACTAGGATTCTTTCAGACTGTTGAGTGTTGTTTAAAATGAAAATTCCTAGTGAGTTTTAGATGGGTCACCCAACAATTAAATAGAGATGTCTAATTGGTTCATCCATATGAGGGTCAGCAGCTGGTTACAGAATAAAAGGTTGTGGTGCCCTATTGCACAGTTCTGAACCAAATTAAATTATTAATCTACTCTTTGCTTCAATGTAGCTTCACGGGGATCCCTAACCTGCCATGCCGAATAAAACAGAACCACCGCTTTACATTTTCATTATGGAGAATTATGTTTTAAATTGCAAATACTCTTCCACTTAGCTTGCATTGCATATCTCATTGGCTATGTAGAAATGTCTTCAACAGCTAGTGCTTATAACTTGTTTTGTTAATTTCTAATTGGAGCTGGAAACTATGAAACCACCAAAAAGATGATTTGCATGCAATACCCACTCTCTATCCAGAACCAGTTGAGCCAGGAAAAGGAAAGCCATATCTTATGGGGCCATTATCTTTGACTCTTTTTTTTTTTTTTTTTTTTTTTTTTGCGGTACTGGGGATTGAACTCAGGGGCATTCTACCTCCGAGCTATACCCCCAGCCCTATTTTTTATTCTTTATTTTGAAACCGAGTCTCACTAAGTTACGGAGTGCCTCACTAGGTAGCTGAGGCTGGCCATGAACCCGGATCCTCCTGTCTCAGCCTCCTGAATGCTGGGATCACAAGTGTGCGCCACCCCTTGGCTATCTTTGACTCTTAAGTTCTAGAAGTTTTCATTCAATAAGCATGATGCAGGAGGTTTTCTGATCTGACATAAGCTTAGGTTAATTAGCTTTGTGGAAAATTATACTACATTTGGTTTCCTTATAGTGTTTAATAATATCTTAATAATTATTTATTATATTATCAACAATAGTCATAGTTGCAGTAAAGACCATATTTACCATAATTTACCATATTTTCTTAGAAAGAATTTTAATGAGGTATTTTCCATAAACCATTTTCATAGGTGCCACTTTGTGCTTTTACTTTGAAAAATTTAAGTTATAAGAGCCATAACATAATTAACTTTAAGAGCTGGTTGATCTTTAGAATGTAGTATGATTTCTAAACATAAATCACAATTGAATGAGGATTCCATTTTTTTACATATTGTATTTAGTAACTAAAACTTTGAATTTCATTCATTGGTTCATTTGTGTGTTTGTGCTCATGCATGTTACATGACTAAGTCTGTTAGAACATAAAAATGAAGAAAAATGAAGTTTAATAAATTAGAAATAATATATAAATAATGTTCACTTATTTATCAAAAAAATATGTACTAGATACTTTCATGTACCAAGTACTGTTCTAGGAGGCATATGATTAAGTGGAAGTGAACAAGATAAAGCCCCTTCTTTTATGGGGGCTTATATTCCAGTGGAGAGGAACCAGACAATAAATATTTTCCATAAACAAATTAGCAAGAAAACAACAGGCCAAAATATTAGGGTATAACAAAATGGTATATCACAGAGAGTGACAAAGAGCTTCTTTAGACAGGGTCATTAGAGAAGGCTCTCTGAAGAAAGGCCTCTGAGCTGAGACCTTCCTTATGAGAAGAGCATTGCAAACAGAGAGACGAGGAGGTGCCAAAGCCCTAGGGTGGGAATGAGCTCAGCATACATGAGAAACGTGAAGAAGCAGCTCTGGCTTCATGGACATGCAACCTGGGTTGTTACAGGGTTCTGTACTTAGAAGAACCCCAATTGAGTGCTTTGCTGTCACCATCTTGAAATTTTTAATTTTTAAACAAGAGGCCTCACATTGGTCTTGCAAATCATGTAGCTGGTCCTAAAAGAAGGCTAGAGTGTAGTGGGGATAAAAGGAAGAGGGATGAGGGGAGACATAAAATACAAGACCAGTAAGTGATATTTCTGGGTATGCATGTCAATCGCAACAACATACTTTATGAAAGATAATTGTACTTTATAATATGGCCGGTTTTGTCTGTGTGGAAAAATGAAAGTACTCATTTTTTTCTATATTTAGTTAAATCCTCACATACAGATGATAAATTCCTCAAGGGTAATCTTTTCTGTCTTGTGTATGCTTCATGTCACCATATGACTAGATATTCCACAAATACTAATTGTAGCTGAAAGGAATTTGTCTTCTCTTTTAACCCAATAGAACTTCATTAGGGAAAAAGAATAACATGTTTAGTTTTCACATGTTAATTCCTGCATTCTTGCTACATTTATATTTTAATACCAAATCTTCATAAACATTAAAGAATTTGGTTCAATGACAAAGTTGCCTATATTCAACCATTTTTTTTTTACATAGAATATGGCAAATTTAATGGTTTGTAACAGGTTGAAAATGCAAGTTTATTTAAGGAAGTATAATAGAAATCCTATAAGGATCTTTGCAAACCTGGTAGGATTAACTTAACAGGTTAAAAAATATAGTGCAGAGTGGTTCATTAGAGCACCATGATACCCAGTACTGCCAGGTTTGTGCTGATGGATCTCCTCAGATTTGAATTCACATTGCAGCTAGACTTTTCTGTTAATCAGTAACTACTTCTTCCCACAACCCCCTCTCCCAATAAGGGGGGGGGGGGTGCTGCTGACACCCACTTTGCACTGCATTCTGTATTATAGCACATGGTGAGATACCAGGAATTACTATGTGAGTAGTCCAAGTCCAAACCACAGTTCTGAGTTGCAACACGTTATGAGGCTTTGATCTAGAAGCTGTTATTCACTGGTGACCTTTCCTCTAGGCAAATCTACTTCCGTTTGTTGATGACCATGCTGATTTGCTTAATCATTATTAAATACAATGAATGATGGGATGGTGTGACAGAATCTAGCCAGCAGAGGTTTAGTTATGTCAAATCAGGACACAATTTCTCTAATCTGGATAAAGAGGTGATCTTATAACTTGAAACAGATTCTGAGCTGATGAGTCCTCAGTATGGGGGGCTTTTGTTATTTCTTTGTTAACTTCCTTTGGTCATTGTTTCAAATAATTGCTGTCAAGTTGTTTCTTACCTGGTATTCTTCTACATTTCAGCAAATTCTAAAATTCATTCATTTATGATTCATCTACTTCTATGTTCTATTTTTGCACTTTATCACTTTCTGTGTTTTACCAATATTTTTCACACTTTGATCCACCCACCTATCTGTGTGTTTTTTTAGTCAGTAGTGGGATTATGTATTACATTAATTCATAAAACAGAAATGAAAAACTCCTAAGAATTTTCATCTTTGCTCAAAAACATTTTAAAATATATTTCTTTCTCCCGATAGGCCTTCTGCTAAATGGTGACTCCACATTATCTACTCTACTCTAGATAGCATAAGCATGTGTTTGACTTTTCTCTATGCTCAAACTACAAAGGACCACTAAATGAAAAGTGCAAAAATTCCAATCATTCGGCTATTACATTTTTGTTACCTCACTTCCTTCCTCCCTCCCTCTTTTCCTCTACTTCTTTCTTTCTCTCTCCTTCCTTCCTTCCTTCCTTCCTTCCTTCCTTCCTTCCTTCCTTCCTTCCTTCCTTCCTTTCTCTATTTCTTGCACTAGAGATTAAACCCAGGGACATTTTACCTCTGAGCTATACCTCAGCCCCTTTTATTTTTTACTTTGAAATAGTATTTCCCTAAGTTGCTGAGGCTGGCCTTGAACCTGAAATCCTGCTGTCTCAGCCTGCCTACTACTGGAATTACAGGCATGTACCACCACACCCTGCTTGGATATTTTACTCTGTATATTTTCTTGCTAAAATTTATACTAGCACTCTTAAATATTCCTTGAATGAATGAATGTTCTCAATAGGAACTTACAGTCTAATAATGGAATTGGACAGATAATACAGCAAATTAAGATGCTTTGTGTTAAGGAAAGTGCTTGGAGGTACACATACCCAGAGTAAGAACTCACTACCTAATCTTGGGAAGTCAAAAGGTTTTCTAACATTTCAACTGAAACTGAACCTGTTTTAAAGTCTGTACATGCCTCCTCTCCTTAGGTCCATGCAAACCTAAATCAAAGACAGAACTTCGAGTTGACTTTCTGCAGAGCACCACACCAGGGATGTTCCTGCCTGGCTTCTAACCTCTTTCAGATTTCCTTTCCTAAATATCTTGCTGTATTCTATGGCTAAAAAGGGCATCTTTAAATCTTTCATGCTTATTTATTACCAACCCAAAGTAGTGTGTTATGTGATTGATAATATGGGGCACACATATCTTATGGAAAGTTGTTAATAACATCATAAGTTGCTACATCCAAAGACAACTTTTAGAGACAAAGTACAGTTAACACAAAGGAGTGGATCTCTAATGGTGGGAATTTCAGTTGCTATGGCAAATGAATGGGAGCTTTGTTTTGAGTCTGAGGCTACTAAAGAGCTTCCACCATCTTCCACCTAGTAGGCACCTGCACACTGTTGCACCATTTTTTACCTCAAGAATTAGTTTTCTAGCCAGGCATGGTGGTACATGCCTGTACTCCCAGTCCTTGTCAAGCTGAGCAGGGGGATCACAGGTTTAAGGCCAGCCTCAGCAACTTAGTAAGACTGTCAGCAACCTAGTGACACCCTGTTTCAAAATAAAAAGGGCTGAGGCTAGCTCATAGGTAGAATGTCCCTGGGTTCAATCCTCAGTAGCACATACACACACACACACACACACACACACACACACACACACACACACACAGACAGAGAGAGAGAGACAGAGAGAGAGAGACAGAGAGAGAGAGAGAGACAGAGAGAGAGACAGAGAGAGAGACAGAGAGAGACAGAGAGAGAGAGAGAGAGAATATTTATCCTTATTTTAAAAATAGGGAAAACAAAAGATAGGGAGAATAAGGAAGATTAGGGCAAGACAGAGATATAAGAGAAATGAAGACATAAGCAAGAGGAAACAACCAAATTCCTTCCACTCTTCTTTCAAACTGAATTTCTGTCATTCTTTAGAATAAATAGCATCTTTATTTCATGACCAACCTTATCCAAATGAGGCAGCATGATATTGCATGAAGCAGCATGGACATGTTGTACATGGGGAGGGTGAGGGAGAGGGATCAGAGTTGGGGGTGAAAGCTCACTGGGCATGTATGTCTATACTCTGAACTTCATCATGATGTAGGATTATAATGCAACAATAGGAAGGAAGGAAGGAAGGAAGGAAGGAAGGAAGGAAGGAAGGAAGGAAGGAAGGAAGGAAGGAAGGAAGGTTGGTTGTAGAATTTGGGGGTTGTATCTTGGTTTTGCTACCTACTTAATTGTATGACCTTGGGCAAATCACTTAACTCATCTGAGCCTCAGTTTTTTTCAGATATAGAAATATCAGTGCTCAGGCCACAGAATAGCTGTGGATTCTTTGTGTTAACCAGCATCTTCCCTATGTCTGTGTTATAGCTACAGAGTAATCATCATATTGGCAAGGTTCTACTAGAATAGTCTAGGAACAGATAATTACTATAAAACTAAAGAAGACAATAAGTGTAGAGCCATTTTCATCTTTGAGAGAATTCCTATGGAGTTTTGTTTGCTTATTTAATATATGCCATCCCACCTGACTCACCTCTTCCCCAAGCACACATACACCCCATCCAATTTAGGTGTTAAATTAAAGAGACTGGGGAGAAAAAGTGAAAGAGATTTGGTTTGCTATAATAAGCTTGCCAGTACTAATACTCTGAGACAAAAGATATATTATTAACTTCCTTCACTACATACAATAGAAACTATTGCTCTGGGAATCCTGCTTCTAAAGCTAGATACTTTGTACACAGGACATAGAGAAGCTCTTGTCCCCTTTGCCACTTTGACAAATATTTTGCTTTACCTTTTCCTGCCGGAAGGAGAGAAAGTAGCTCTCTGTTATTACGATAACCTCATATTTTATTGTCTCATCAAAACAATAAAATGCTCCTGAAGATTGTTCCCAGGGTGTGTTTTTTTGATAGATAGGAGAAAATCTCATTGTTGAACTGAAATACCATTATTGTGCTATTATTCACCCAGTTTCTCTAAAGAGTGGGCTTCCCAAACCGAAGGCTGATTATGAATCTGTGTTGTGCAGAGTGGAGGTCACATTTAAACCTTTTAAAGGACTGGCTAACTTGGAAAGTTGCTTAGTCAGACCTTCTCAGTCGCCTTCTATTAAGAGTTTAGAGAGGAAGCAGTCAAATATCTCCCTTCTCCCCACCTCCTAAAAGCCAATGCCAAGAACTGTGCTTTCTCAAGTCATACTCAAAGGTAACACCATGAGGGCAGTCTCCACCCCTCATGTGATAGACTGTCAATATAGACATATTAAGTTTTTAATTTCTTTCTTCTTTGGATTTTGCTCACAAAGATTATTTGACGTCTGCAGGCTAACCCTGATTTAAAAGGTTAGATTGTTCTCTAGAAAGATGACAGACTTCCCCATGACCAGCCTAGAACTTGGTCAATTCAGACTGTCAAGAAGGAAAGGGAGAGGGGAGAGAAGGTTCAAATATTGGCCTCCCATGAACTTAGAAATTATATTTTACTGTAATTTCTCTACTCGGAAATTGTGCCTAAAAGCAAGTTTCAGTTTTAAACCACTCATCTCACTTCTTGACTAAAGTCTGTGTATACCCAGTCCAACCTGGCATTTTCTAAGGAATTTATTAAAATTTGGAGGTAATTTCTGCTAAGAGACTCATTTTGGCAATGTAATTGTGACTGCTCTGGAGGAAAGTTTCATTAGATGTCCTGTGAAACCCTGCCTCACTAACTTGCAATATGTTTCTAGAATTCAAAAATCGGAAGGCAAGCCATGAGTATGCGGTTCACTGTTCTGCAATTTTATCCTTAACCAAAGGACTTCCAACCTTTTCCCTTCAGTTGCTTCAAATGTAGGGGAAAGGAGACATCAGTGCTTCATTTGAAAGATAATTTTCAGTAGTGATCAGCTCTGTACAACTACTATATTTTAGGTTCTGTAGGTCCCATGGCAAAGTGCTTAGCTGACTTTGCAAATATTAAGATTAGTTACTAATCTTAAGGGTTAAATATTTTATGAAGGATGTTGAATGGCAACATAAGTATCCAACCAAAATATAAATCTATAGAATAATCATGATTGTTTCAATATATATTAAGGAGAGACTACAGACCATTAATATGGTTTTGTATTAATTGGATGGGTGAGGTATCTTAAATTTACTCCCTATTATATGTTCAATCATTTATGTTATTTATCTCACATAATCCTTATATCTATTCTGTGAGCCAGATGTTGATATTTTTTGCTCTTGGACAAAACTTAGGCTCAGAGAAATTATTGGTGCACTGTCATACAGTTAATAAGTGGCAAAGCCACTATTAACTAGATGTTTGGTGCAGGGAAGGAAAAGGAATGATCAGTATAAGGGAAGATAAAGGGCCAGAAAGAAAGTATGAGCTCTTTGAAAAACTCAGTTGATGGACCTAGGAGGATGATAACTGAAATGTCAAAGGATAAATGATTCAAATCCAAAATTCTAAGGCCATGTTCATCCATACAACATAGTATGCCCTCAATCAAGTAAGGCCAGCTGTAGAATAAAAATGTTATTTATTCTAAGGCATAAGTACAGTCTGGAAGGAAGGAAAATTCATCCTGATGCTTAAAAATAGACTTAGCTATTATCAAGGAGCTCATTTCATTGTTCTAATTGTTCTATCTCAATTGTTCTATTTCTGTATGGTTGATTTAAAGGCAAGTGAAGACCAGCAACCTGGCAGGAAGCAGAACCTTGTGCTAGAACCTGGAGGCCAAGTGATTTCATCACTGTGACAGGTCAGGAAGATTCCCTAGAGCTCTTAGTGAATTAGTGAAAAAAGAGCTAGAAAGCAGAAAAGATAATGGAATATCCCCGAAGAGGTAAACAAATAGCAAACACTGCAAAACAATTGATAAATTAAGAGCTAAATTGCATGGCAAGATCTATAAATTCTCTGGACTTTAGATGGCAGATATTTGAGGGCTAGGTTAGCCAGAAAGCCTGCAGTAGTTGTGGGCTTCTTAAACTTAGAAAGATGGAAGCAGACAGGGGAGGTCTTTCTAGATGTTTGGTGCAGGGAAGGAAAAGGAATGATCAGTA
Source organism: Graphiurus murinus (assembly GCA_004027655.1). Classification (NCBI taxonomy): domain Eukaryota; kingdom Metazoa; phylum Chordata; class Mammalia; order Rodentia; family Gliridae; genus Graphiurus; species Graphiurus murinus. Next base: position 28,603 of record PVLC010003146.1, read on the forward strand.
TAAGAGAAGATAAAGGGCCAGAAAGAAAGTATGAGCTCTTTGAAAAACTCAGTTGATGGACCTAGGAGGATGATAACTGAAATGTCAAAGGATAAATGATACATTTTAAGAAGAAAACCAGGTAAAATATTTCAGGGGAGAGGAAACCAGTAGGAAGCACTCTGAGAGCTGGAAAGAGGTTGATGATGTGCTGGTGAATCGAGATTGTGGAACCTCTGTTTGGGGAGGTATATAATGGAAAGTGTTATTTTGCAGATTTTAGTTAGCCTGAGAGATCCAAGATGTACAGGGGCTGGGAGGGATGTTTTTCAGGAAAGCCTTTTAGAAGGACATAGCCATAATTTGGGGAATTATGTATTCATTTTTATAGCCCTTTTTCACCACTTGGAATTAGGTCAGGTAACATTTTTTAAACTATCGAGTATAATGACAAGCTATAGTTATGGTCTTACTATGGCCCAGTACCCTGCTAAGAATTTTGCTTTCAGCTGATCTTAATGACTACATATGAGGTACAGAGACATTTAACTGCCTGACTTCCCACATAAAAAAAAACAAAAAACAAAAAACAAAAACAAAAACACCACCACTACCACCAAAAAACCACCTAAGGTAGCAAATGGTATGGGTCAGTATATGAAGCCAGGCATTGTGGCTCCAGGGAATTCAGCCCGCCACCCAAAATAATTTCAAGCTTCTCTGAAACACCACAGGCATTTCTAATTGTTCTATCTCAATATATAAATATTGTAACATATTCCTAAGTCTCTATAATAAGCAAAAACCTAATGAATGTTTACTGTGTGTCAGGCATCATTCTAAGTATTTTACATGTATTAACTCATTTAATACATCCTATGGAGCAAAATCTTCCATGTTAGAGGAGAAATGGAGGATTCCATTGGTTATATGACTTGCCCACAATCACACAGCAAGTAAGAGGCAGAGGAGAGATTTCTATCATGTTGTGATAAGGGATTTAGAAAATTGTTCAAGACACTTGAAGAAGCAGGAAATCACAAGTGGGTGAGGGAATAAGAGAAATGTACAAGGATATGTCATTTGAACTGAGATTTAAAGGGTGGGTAGGATGGTTGGGGTCTTTTCAAAATGAGAGCTCAGGGTCTAGAATAGGAGTGATGTTGGAAACACTAGAGGCAGAGAAAGCACTCAGGTTAGACACTCCAAGAACTGCTGAGAAAAATCAAGTGGTGCACACATGAATATCTTAACAGATCAGTGGCAAATGCAAAAGTGAGGTGATAGTACAACAAGAAGTGTTGTACAGGCAGAGTTTACAGGGCTTTGCAACTGATTGGGACTTTGGTAAAAGGGAACTAGAGGAAGAAAAAGTTTAGGCTTAGGCAAGTTGCATCTGAAATGGCAACTGTTTATTTTGAAATGTTCCACAAGAGTGGAAAATGGCATCTGGCATTTGGAAGCCAGACCATTCTATACATTGATCAATTAACTTAGTTTCTTTTCACTGTTATTGTTACTGTACTGGGAATTGAACCCAGGGACATTCTACCTTCAACCTACACCCCCATTCTTGTTTGTTTGTTTGTTTGTTTGTTTGTTTCTCAGTTTGGAAATAGGTTCTTGCTAAGTTGCTGAAAGTCTTGCTATGTTGCTGAGACTATCCTTGAACTTGTAATTCTCCTGTCTCAGCCTCTCAAGTACTGGGATTACAGGCTTGCACCACCACAGCTGGCTAATCTAGTTATTAGTGTTGTAAATTTCAAGTGTTGCAAAGAACTTTACAAACTTAAGACTTTGGAAACATTTTAGGCCATAAAAGATTTTGTACAGTGCTGCCTTTCTATATAAGTGAGTTATTGTTTAAAAGGGAAAGAAGGAGAGAGACAGAGTAAAATAATCAATTGACCCACGACAAAAACACCACCTTATTTCAAGAGAAAGTTCAGTGTTTGCACATTTTAAGTAGCTGTCTTCCATGAGGTAGCCTCGGGACTCTATGTACTATGTGAATGAGATTTAGCAAAGGTGAGTTTTGACCAGGCCAATTAGTGCATTTCTTTTTAATATTGAAGTTCTGGGAACCTGATTTGCATTGAAGGGAAATTTGAGGCAATGTTCTGGGAATGTGTGATGGAAATTTCCAGTCTAAGTCTTTAAGGGAATAGTGAAAATTATACCTGGAATGTGATTATTAATATGACCCCTTTAGAACTTCTCAAATGTAGAAAAGGCTTTTGGCTTTTGTTTTTTAAATGCTTAAAATTCTTTACATAGTCTATTAGAAAATGAAAAAATGATTCATTCAAAGTTAATCTGTTCACTGGTCATCAAAGAAATGTAGTCGTTTTCCATGAGGTCTAAAGAATGTAGTCGTTTTCCATGAGGTCTCTTTTCTTAAATTACTCACCACCCCACAGGGTCAAGTAAGAGAAGTGTCTGCAATAGTTAGGACAGGAGATGTCTGGGAAAACAAGGAGAAGAGGGAACTTTTGGCTACCTGATGATACAGATTGGGGGGCTTTGATCCTGTCACGATGTGAAGGCTTCAGATGTTAATGATGACTATGTAAAACAGTCCAGTATGGGAGCATCTAAGATAAAATTCTTGTAAGTTTTTGGCGAGAAACCTAAAACTTGCTTCAGTCTGTGGCTGCACTTTTGGTGCCAAATTAGAAGGCACTTTGCTAGCTCCTTTTTATAGAAGGGCCAAATGAGATAGATGGGAAATATGTACTTTGAACAGCCAGGCAGAGTCTCAGGAAGTTTGCCAAACAAGATTTCCAAATAAAATGTTTGGGAAAGAAAACAGGGATGGACTCTGCAGATGCTGGATGGATTCCACCAGCCATCTGTGAAAAGAGTTACTTGGTATCACATCAGCTGAGAGCTATGAAGTGGCACCAAACGATCAGCAATAACTTCCTTGTTAAATGGGTCCATTTATTTACCAGGCAGCCCTGTATTTACAATAAACTATTTGAACATATCTGCTTTTCCTGTGAGAAACAATCATGATGACCACAATTATTTAAGCATAAAGGAACTTCGCAAATCGAACTATTACCTCAGTACTAATGCATTAACCAGTTGAAGAAGGCAGATTAATTTACTTACGGTGAGCTAAGTGCATTCTTGGCTCACAAAAGGGAATCATTTGCTCACTTAAGCCAGAGATCCCATTTTTGACGGCAAATGTCACTGCCTGGATTTCCCTTTGACAGTCTGGCAACCCCACACCCCTGTTATAGTATCCATTTATTTGTCTTATTTTCAGCCAGATTAATCCATTCTGTTTTGACAAGAAGACTGATGGGTAATTGATAACTGTGATAGACACAAACAGAAGAGTTGGATGCTGAATAATTCAGCACTTTTCAGTATCAATAAGAGAACAGGTTGAAGAATTTGTGTCTCTATTTACACTTAAACTAAACTAAGTCAGCCCAGACATTTATGCTGCCAGTCTATCAGAAAACCAAACAGTGTACATTCGGTTTCCACCCGACAAAATGTTTTATAAGCTTGTAACAATATGTGTGAAGCTGCCAGAATAATAAATAGGTACAGCAGCCCATGCATGCTAATGTTATGTTGTAAGCAGTTTTGTTGACAAGTGCTAATACTTCTTTCATACTATCATCAAAAGCAGCTAATACAACAGCCATTATTTGCTGGCTTTCCAAGCAAGACATGATGGATTGTGACCTTAATATGGGTTAGCCGAGTTTTGAAAGTTAAACAACTTGCAATAAATCATAGAATTATTACAATGCGGTTTAATTGGTTAAGGACTGTTTATTTCCTAAACAGGGTGAAAAATTTCTGTTTCGGCACTTTTAATTTGCAAAGTGCATTTTCATTATGAATGGCAGTTTAATATTCTGCTCTTTTGTCATGCAAAATATGCAACACACAGGCAATCTATTAATTGGACAAAAATGCATTGCAAGCGTAAATTATCCTTTATATCATCACTTGTGAGCTTTTACATCCATTAAATGTGTTAAATGGAACATAGTTAAAGGCTGTACAACTTGCAGAAGACTTCTGAAATTTAAGTCCAGCTTCAAGATGATTTTAATGACCTTTAATTTTGGCAAAATAAAGTAATTAAGTAATTGTAAATAGAAAGGGCAATTCAAAGAGTTACTGCTTCCTTAAGGCATAGGTGCATATGTTGTATTGATTCCACAGTTTCAGGAAGCAGACAATAGCACTGTTTCATATTGATATGTCTTGAGAAATGGAATCCAGCTCCTGTATTTTCTTCTCTCTTTGCTACAGTATGATTTCTAGAGCCAAGATTTCCATTGGCAAATGTGTAGAAATAGGTGAGTAAGGCAGTAGCAAAATGACATTGCAGCGTAGCTCAGCAGTATACTGCACAGCCACCTTCACATGCTGTGGTTTGATGATGTGCTTTGCACAGGGCTATTTAGAGCTCAAAAACAGTAATGCAATACTTTGCACTAGGAATGTTCATATGACATATGTTTGATTTTAAGAATGCCAGATTTCTCACTGTGTTCCCGTAAGACTGCCTTAAAATGCATACAACCTATTCATTTGCATATCACTTTGAGCCCATTTCTCATATTTATTGACACTAGGGCATACCTTTAGAAACTTAGAAGTTCCACTGACCTCAAACATTTTCTAAAAATTGGCCTCGATTAAGCCAGGATACTTTTGTGCTACCATTCCAAATCTCCTTCAAAGATATTGATTGTAAGCAATGCAAACTGAAAGTTAAAAGTAGGTTTTGGATAGGCATTCCATTCATTTTTCCTAGAGTAAAAAAGTATTAATGTAAGAGGGCACATTCTATTGTTTTAAAAGAAAAACAAAAGAATAATTTATCATTCACAAAAGGAATACATTACAAATAAACTGTCTGGGGCTTAAATGATAAAAAGGTAGAGACCAAAAGTTATGCAAATTGAGAAAAATTGTTCATCTTTATTTATGTTATATAGTAGCACCACAGCGCTTGGATATTTTGTTCTAAAAAAAAGGCAAGTCTAGTTCTAGTATTTTAATCAGGCACTGATGTTGATCATTTTCCCTTTCGTATATAATTTTAAAGTAAATTATCATTAAGTGTCACAAATCATTATAATTTTAATGGTTTAGTGTTTTAACTGTATTTCTGAATTTTACAGACAAGAAATTTTATTAGAGACATAGCCATTATTTGGAAAATATAAGTAAATCTAATCAAAAGTCTTAACATATGAAGGCAAAAGGAAGTTGAATTTATTACACTAATTCCTGGAGCACTTTTCAAAGTCACAAATTAATATACTAAATCTGTGTCCTACATAAAGATTAGGAGTTGTTCTAAAAGCTTAGGTATATAAAACTGATCATGCAATGGTGATAAATTATTTTGTTAGAATGATTTATTCAGAGCTGGACGTGGTGGCGCACACTTGTAATCCCAGCATTTGGGAGGCTGAGACCGGAGGATCCGGGTTCATGGCCAGCCTCAGCTACCTAGTGAGGCACTCCGCAACTTAGTGAGACCCTGTTTCCAAATAAAGAATAAAAAATAGGGCTGGGGGTGTAACTCGGAGGTAGAATGCCCCTGAGTTCAATCCTTAGTACTGCAAAAAAAAAAAAAAAAAGAATGATTTATTCAGTTGTTACATTCAACTAACTTTTCTCCATATTTTATTGTAAAAATTTTATTGTAAAAAATCTCAAATATAGAGAAAAGCTAATACAATTTTAGAGGAGGTACCCAAATAAGCATCACCTTGATTCTGCCATTTTGTTACACTTGCTTTTTCACACATCTATTCCTCTATCCATCTATCCACCCATCAGTCTATCTTATTATTTATGCATGTCAAAGTCAGTTGCAGTCTTCAGTATACATTTTCCAATTTGTTTAGTTTCTTTCTGTTTGAGAAGAAATTTGCATTCAATGACATGCACAATTCTTACATGTACCATTGGATGGGTTTCCATATACTTTTAGTGAGTTCCAGCCACATTGATGGATACACTAGGTATCAATGTAGAATGAAGTTCAGTGAATACAGAAAACTAAAATGCCCTGTTTTCAAATTACTCACCATTTCTGTGATCAACTAATCTTCAGAGCTACCTCCCTCGTGGGACATTACATCTTCAGGCCTCAAGTTTACTCTGTTTTGCTAGGTAAAGTAGCTGCATAACTGGGCTACATCAACAATTACTCTGCTACCTGTTGTATACCTGCTATGTGCAGAACATTTTGCTAAGTGCTGTGGAGAACACAAAGAGACTTTAAGATATATAGTCCAAGATACAGAGTCTATCAAAGAGCATTTGGTAAAAATATGTAAAACACACCCAATGCTAAATAGTACAAGATTGTATACTCAAATGAGTCAAATGAATAAGAGAGGAAGGGCCAAGGGAGTTCAGAAAAAAGTAGTAGGAATATTCTGGAGTATTTAAGGGAGGCTCCTTCCCCTTGCTCACTTACTTTCTTTTCTTCAAACATACCAAGCTCACACTCTCACCATGGCCTTCATACTTGCTCTGTCCTTTGTCACATCTGCATTGAATATATGGGGCCCCAGAGTCTTAGATGATGTCATCTAACTTCAGGCAGTCTTTCTTTGAATCTTTACTCCACTTTTATGGCACAATATTTTCTAGGTAGTGCATCTATCACATCAGGAACATACCAAACAGGTTAACTAACTCCTGCAAAATTTTTCAGTGTACCTCAGTTTATTCAAGTACATCTGTGGATTTTAAGGCTCAAATACATTTGTATAGTTTAACATAAACTGGTTCATGTGTTATATAATGCATATTATGTATATACACACACACATATATATATGTGTATATATATACATATATATGTGTATATATATATACACACATATATATATATATATATTCCTCACAATAATCTGTGGGACAGCAGGCATTGCATATATATAAAGAACTTGTATTCTTTCTCTATATATACATACATATATATATATATATCTGTATATTTATAGAATACATATAGTATATACAATATATGGTACATATTATATCTATGTATATCTACATATCTCGATATATAGATATGTACTTAGAGAGAAATAAATCACTGGAGAAATAAAATCACTGAACCTCAGGTAGAGCGCAGTGGTTTTATTTCTCCAAGTTCTTAGCACAGCTTAATAAATAGTAGCTATTGCTTTTATTTCCGAAGAGGCTGGACAAAGCATTAATCACTGCAGCAAATTATTAAAATCCTCATGTTCCTCCACCTCCTCTTCACCGCCCTACCCCTGCTGGAACCACTCCTCCCCCATCCCATTCAGTATTTCAACCTTGTAACTATCATGAAAAATTATATTCAGTCTTGAGGCAAAGTGAGGTACAGATTTTTTTTAAATATAAGTTTTTCAAAAAATTTACCAGCATGCTGACATCTTCATAAAAATTAAGTATCCTTGAGGTGTCAGCTTGACTAATGTGCAAAGACTTGATGCCCAATACCAAGGATGAGAGACAAACTTAAATACATAGTTTATACTTAATAGGTGCAGCCTACCCTTTGAAAGGGCCATTTCAATTTAAATTTCTAATACTGTTTATCATTCAAAATATTGTTAAGCCATGCTTCATAACTATTCTAGAGTTGTCCTGTTATTCCTCTTAGGGAACTAAGTCAATTTGAATTATAGTACATGCTACTTAGATTCAGTAGAAATAAGTTTAAAATGTTGAGGACACTGGATCATTTCAAAGCTACTCTTAAATGCTATGCAAGAGAATAATCATAACATTCTAATTTATAGATTCTCTACTCATAAATCCCTTCATCTTGCCTCTTCCATGGCCTTAGGCAGAATTATGTCATTTATCAAAATCACTTCTGTGTCCAAAATTTCATTCTTCAGTATTAAAAATATATAATTTTCAAAGTTAAAATAATGCCATTTCCTATGCAGGATTTGAGACCAACATAACTTAAATACTACTTGTTAATATATTTTTAAAATATTCTATCACTGCTTGATCCCTAATTGCTTTATGCACAAAGGCGAATGAATTTATTAACTAAGGGCAAAAATCACATATTTTTGCAGGTTGTGCAGGGATTATACATCTAGAGAGCAAGAAATACTATCTGTATGAATTTTTTTTCTTTATAACTATTGAATCTCTCACAGTTTTTTAGTAAATTGCAATTCCATTACTTTTTATTCCCCAAGGATGGAAAGAATGCACTTTCTTTTTTGGCAAAACAAATGAACACCCTGAGTTAGTAAAAATATCAATTACAAGAGTGTCTACCCTAAAAGTCACATTCATTTTGTTTGTTATTGCAAGTTATTAAAAGGCTTCCAGGCATGCATATAAAACCTGAAAAACAACAGTTGAATCTATCATATTAAATTAAAATCCCTCCATAAAAAAGCAAGCCCAAGTAGTTTATCAGTTAGGGAATGCCAGGCTGCCCCAGAAGTCAATACAAATAAGACTTTATTAAAACATAACTAAAATGAAGTTCCACAAGAACCCTCAGTGGGATTTATTCTGCCTCAGATTCAGATGTGGAGAGTAAAAAGAAAAAAAAATCAGCTGACCTCAATTTCCTTCAAGTAGCAAAGGGAAAAAAGAAAAACAAATTCCATGGCCAACAACTAGAATTACACTTGAGAAAGAAAATATGGCCTCAAAAGGGTATATGTGAAATAACTGCACCTTATGTGAGACAGGTCTTTGCCTACAGAGCTGACAGTTCATAGCTAAGCTTCTTTGACCATTTGTCTAACACATTGCACCCTTAAGTGGATGCCTGCAATTCTACATAGCTGCTACATGTTGGTGGTCCAATTCATTTTCTTCTATCCTTAGTAATTACTCGTCATATCATTAAATATTCTTTCCATGATGGGTCTCTATGTACTCACATACTCAAAATAACTCACATGTTCACTTGCAAAAAATCAAAGGATGTGCTCAGATTTTGACATTCAGACTGTAGTATAGATAAGATAGACTTCCAGACATAGAGTTCCCAGTTTACTGACTATAACTCTAACCAGATAAATGAGTGTAATCACACCCCATCTGAAACTTGATGTTCTTTGTTATCTTATTAAATGACTACTAAATATTTCATGAAGTAGATGTCCCAAAATCTATCATATAGCATCTATAATTGTATATTTACTCAATCTCTAGTAGTCTGTCTAAATAATGTCATAATAAAAATTCTTAAGCTATTTGAACATCCATCCAGATAGGTAATGATTAAAACAGTGTGTGTGTGTGTGTGTGTGTCTGTGTGTCTGTGTGTGTGTGTGTGTTTGTGTGTTGCAAAACAGGGTCTTGCTAAGTTACTGAATGAAGGACCTTGCTAAGTTGCTGAGGCTGGGCTTGAACCTGTAATCTTCCTGTCTCAGCCTCCCAAGTACTGGGATTATAAGTGTGTGCCATCATGCCCAGTCAGAACAGTAATATATAAATATATAAACCAAAAATCAGCAACAGTTTTCAAAGGGTTGCATAACAAAGCAATTTCCCAAATATTTAAATTAAAAAGTATTCCATTATTACCTTCAGCCTTTCCACTTACTTCCTTGTATACATGCTGAGCAAAGTAATGCAAATGGCTTTCTTAATTGTTTGGTTCACTTTTAAAAGACCCACCCCCGTTAGACAGTATGCAGCATTTTATACTCTTTCCCCAATATAAAATATTGGAAGTACTTTTGCAAACATAACACGGGTTCTGTGTTATGGTGATGTGTGTTTGAGGACACACTTCTATGCTGTCCATATCACCTTATTCTGGAACTTATTCCCTGAGAAATGAGCCTATATGGAACAATTTTATTAAGCACCAAGATGTACCTTGAGGCCCTACAGAGGCATGTATGGCACAGATTAATGTTATAACTTTTTTTATTTTAAAGAATGATCCTCTTTTTAAAGAAATAAAATTTTAACCAGTCTTCCTCCATAGCACCAATTAGTACAACACCCTGAATGGAAACATTTGAAAAATTTTCACAGAAAAACTTACCATGGGGTGAAGGGAAGAAACATGTTCTTTCCTGGCTTTATTTCTATAGAGGAACAGTTTTAGATCGGCCTGTTTTCTCATTCTCCCTTTCTTCGGAGCACCTGTGGCTTTGTGGCATCAGTATATATTTAGAGGTCGCAACAATCTAAGCCAATTCAAATGATGGGTAAAATGCCAAGCTTTTACATTGCAAGTAACAGTGAAATGTTAGGAAGGACACAAGGAAGGGTTGGTATAGATGAGTGAGACGGTGCTCAATCGCTTGTTCTTGCTTCCTAAATATTTCAGTGACTTCAGCAGGTTTATACTGTTTTAGAAGAAACTCTAGGGGGCATATACATACACTTGTCTTTATTTAAATAACTTGTCAAAGTTAGTTTTCTTTAAGAGCTTCTTGCTAGATATGGCAGATTATTAAACATGGCAGATTCTCCTGAAAACTCACAAAAATTATAGCAAAGGCATTCTTCATGAGTAGACCCAGCTTTGAGGCTATACTCAGCAATTTAATGAGACTCTCAGTAACTTAGATCTTGTTTCAAAATAAAAAATAAAACCGGCAAAAATGACAAGGGGGTGTAGCTTAGACATAGAATGTCCTTGGGTTCAATCCCCAGTATGAAAAAACAAATGACTCAGGAAGACAAAGAAGTGAGAGAGAAGACAACAATTTTGAGAGATGCCAGATACTTGGAAAACATAACATGAGTGAAAGAAGGAAGACTCAGGGTTCAGGAGTATCTCCATTTTGGGGAGGCAGAATAGTGGAATGTTGGAAGTTTCTGAGCCCAGAATTCTCTCCTTCACAGGAGATTAAAGATTTACTCCCTAAAGACAATTCTGCCAGGATCACTCTAGATTGGGAGTGACCTATGGAACTAGACAGCAGAGAAAGATGAGCACCTGCTCCTCCTGTCCTTAGAATTGCACTAGTAGAAAGTCTTTACAAGCCTAGAGATGGAGCCTCAGATACTGAAATTTGGAAGTCCTCCAAAACCTCCAGCTTGAGTAAATCCCCCAGTTGGCAGCCTCCTCCCCCAGGCTCACACACTAAGCACACATGGCCCAAGAGCTTTTTAGTGTCTTATAGTTAAATATGGATAGATATCCTGGAATCACCTACATAGCTACAGGAATGGAGAAGAATATCTCTAATGACGTAGAGATATATCTGCATCAGATGGCAGAAGAAATCTCTGGAGAAAAGTTTATAATAGTCTCTGAGAATTAAGAATAGAGTTTGACTCTTAAAACAAGAATAGGCACTATATAAAATGACTTACCAGAAAATAAGGCATTTTAAAATTTGATAGAAGTTTGATAATGTTGAAAAGTTTACAATAAAATAAGGCAAAAAGCAAAAAAATATGAAAAATAAAGGAAATTAGAAGGACAATTCACAATGTCCTTCCAATACCAAACTAATAGAATATCACCCTCCCCCAAAACAAACTCAACACACAAAAAATTTGTCAGAGAGAAATTTATCCTCCTCCTTTCCCCTTTTTCTCCTCAAATTGAATGACAATGATTTACCAAATTCTCAGAAAATACATGAAAAAGACCCATACCAATGCACAATATAAAGAAACATTCTGATATGTGTGTGCGTGGGGGGTAGAGATTGAATCCAGGGAGCTCTACTGTCGAGCTATATTCCCAGTCCTTTTTATTTTTTATTTGGAAACCAGGTCTCACTAAATTGCTAGTTGTTGAGAGCCTCACTAAGTTGCTGAGGCTAGCTTTGAACCTGTAATCCTCCTGTCTCAGACTCCAAGTATTGGAATTATGCCACCATGTCTGGCTCTGATATATGTGTGTGTGTGTGTGTGTGTGTGTGTGTGTGTGTGTGTGAAGTGTTTATTGATATGCTATAGAATTCATAAATATGATAGGCTTTTAAAAATTTATTAAGAACATTTGAAAAAGTCATAGATGGTTACTCTGACAGACACTGGACTGATACCTATAAGCCCTTTACAACCCACTTGTCCTTTGAGTTCTTTAGTGTAGAGACTAAGAAGCTGAAATGCTCAATTTTCTAAGTCCCATGGTATCTAGATGTGGCCAGTGACTTAATTCTGGCCAGTGAGATATAGGTAGAACTTTTGGAAAAGCAGCTACTCAGCCACAAGGACAAGATCCACACCCTGAAAGAGAGGAGCCCCGGAGATCAGGGAAGCCTGAGTTCTTGGTAATACTGAAGTGTCTTATCCTCATGGTTATACATGGCTACCCCATAAAAAGGAGTAAGAGACAATCTCTAAAAATTAATGACTTAAGAAATAGTAATAATAGAAGACTACTTAGAAATAGGTAGGTAAATACTAGAAGAAACATATCTGTGTGTTTCATTGTTGCCTCTGAGGTATGAGAAGGGGTGAGAAAATTATCTGTATTTTTTAAACTATGCTTTTCAAGTTTTGCTATATTTTATACTATACTATACTTTTTAAGCTATGTGAATGTATTACTTTGATAAAATTTATTGTTAATTCAATGTGTCCAAAGGTACAAACAAAGCAAGAGAGGTAAAATGATATTCTGATGTCAAAGGCTCCAAATAGTCTATGAAATTTGTGCTTGGGTTAGATAAAGCTATTCTGAAGGAAGAAAGAGCCCCAAATCATAGTGGCTTAATAGAATAAAGCTCTATTTCTTAGGCAGACCAAGACACTTAACCACTTCTCTCTCTACCCCCCGCCCCAGTGTCTGTCATACCTATTGCAAAAAACTAGATGTTTAAGAAAAATGTTTTGTTAATCAATTTTTATCAAATTTGAGCTATATCCCCACTGGAGATTGTCTTGGCTCAAGCTACTATAACAGATTACCATAGAGTAGGGGCTTAAACAACAAACATCTATCTTTCACAGTTGTGGAGGCTGGGAAATCCAAGACCAAGGTGCCTGCAGATCCCTCACCCTGGTATCCTGACCATCTCATTGCATCCTCACACAGCAAAGTGCAGAGAAAGTAAGCTCTCTTGTCCGTTCTTATAAAGGCACTAATCCATGCATGAGGGCTTCATCTGTATGAATAATTACTTCCCGAAGGCCACACCTAAGCATCACATTAAGGGTTAAGACTTCAACCTATGAATTTGAGGAAGTACAAAAAGCATTCACTCCATCAAGGGGTGGGGGAAGCAAAGTTGAAAAATTTGAGTTAAAGATGAAGATCAAGATCATGGTCAGTCCTGGTTAAAATGAAAGCAATTTATCTTCCTCCAGCAATAATTTCAACATTTCCCAGTTTTATGGTTTTTCTCTTATCTTCTGAATCTCAGCCATAGCCACAAAGACAAATTTTGGCAGAAGAGCACCTTACTCTCTCAGAAGGGACAGTGGATCTCACAGAACAATTACAGTATACACAAAGTGGAGAAGTAAGGCAGGCAAATCATGATCTAGTTTAGAGGCAGAGGAAGGCCCTGGACTTCCTTAGGTAACAGATAAGAGAGAACAGGAGCTGCCTAATAAGAGAGGGAGCAAAACTAGGACAATGGCAGGAAAGGGAGATTCAGCCATCAGCAGGACCCAAATAAGAACCTACAAAGAGGCATAGTCCACTCAAAGTACGTCCTCAGATACCCAGGTTCCTAGGCTAATGTGTTAACTGTTGGCCTGTAACCATTGTTAGGTCTTATTGCTTTGTAACTCTTCCTTAAGAATATATTAATTTATAACTGGGCATGGTGGTGCACAACTGTAATGCCAATATTTGGGAAGCTGAGACAGGAGGATTGCAGGTTTGTGTCCATCCTCAGTAACCTAGCAAGACCCTGTTCCAAAATAAAAAATAAAAGCATCTGGGGGTGTAGCTTGGAAGTAGAATGCCCCAGGGTTCAATTCCCCAGTACCACACACACACACACACACACACACACACACACACACACACACAAACACACACACACAAAAAAAAATATAGTAAATTACCCTAATATAGTCAATAAAACTATCCTTAGTAATTATAAGAAACATGTGTAGTCACCACTTCAGAGGTGAGTTTGCCCTTCTCCAATTAATCGAAGTAAGGAATCATGGAACATTTACTAGTGGAGAAAGAATTTGATGATATTTAAAGAAAATAAAAAAGTATTCTCTTCTGACAGAAATTTGCATTTTGATAATATTTTATTTGTATCTTTTTTTAATGTCATGACAAGAAATGGATTTGATTTTGAAAAGGAATCATTTTGAATAATTAACCATGAATTACTCTAATTAGCAGAAAATAATTATAGGTTGGACATAAGCTCTTTCAACTATGAAGGATACAGTAAAAGACTATTGCAAAAATAATGCCACCTGATAGATGCTGTGATGAATCTAAAAGAGGGCTTTTCTTTGAATTAATCTTCAACTAAGGCATTTTAAATGCCTCCCATTAGAAAACATTCATATTTCTGCAAGACAAAAATTATTAGTAAGCATATGCTGTTGGTTAGAGAATCTTTAATGTGATAATTAAAGAAGACAACTTTAATGCTTCCTAAAAGAGAAAATAAAGTTTTCCTTATTCCTTTCATAACACTTTCTGAATTAGAAAAATAATCTTAGGTAAATTTAACACATTCATACATCATAGGAATGCTTAGGAAACTGTTTCATTTGGGTAATGTTTGCCAAATGAGGATGTAGCTCAGTGGTGGAGCATTTGCCTAGCAAGAGCAAGGCCCTGGATTCCATACCCAGCACACTCACACAAAAAAAGTATATTAGATGATTAACATGACAGAGTTGGATTTTCAGCTCCTGTTTCCTGTAGGGACACATGCGAAGCAGGTAGCAGACAGAAGCCATTTGCAGTCAGTTTCAGTTCTGTAAAAATCATCAGTAGATCCCAAATGCAAGCCCACAAAAAGGCACAGTCCACTCAAAGAATTTCTTTAAGTTAAAGAGATCTCAGGTGTGAGTCCCAGGAGACATGCTCAGATATGGCATCACAGATAATCATCTGGCTCCTGACTCTGACTTGAACAAGGCTCATTGTGCCTCTTTAGCTAGGTTTTGTTGTTGTTGTTGTTGTTTATGAGTACTGTCAACCTCAAAGACTTGTAACGTGGTAAAAATGAAATGTAAAATAAACTTTTCAAAGTTAAAAATGATAACAAAAATCTGTATTATTTGGTTAAATTATAGGCTTTTGGGGGGGAGGAAATGGGAGCTATAGGTCAAAGGATACATAGTTGTGGATATATAGGACGAATGAGTTTAGAGATCTACTGTACATCATGAAGACAGTTGTGTGTTGTGATGGGGAATTTTGAGTAGATATTAGATGCTTTTTGCTACACACAAAAGGGTAACTATATGAAGTAATGGATATGTTTGTTTAATTTGTTTATAGTAACCACTTTACATATGTCAAAAGATCATGTTATACATCTTAAATATATACAATAAAATATAGTTTTAATATATTTTATTTTCTACCAATAAATATTTTGATAATGGTAGAAATGAGAAGCACCTGCTGGGCATAGTGGCAGGACACCTATAATTCCAGTACTTGGAAGGCTGAGATAGGAGAATCACAGGTTTCAGGACAGTGAAGCAGTAATTTAGCAAAACCCTGTTTCAAAACAAAATAAGACTGAGGGTGTAGCTCAGAGGTAGAATGTCTTTGAGTTTAATCCCCATTACTACACACAAACACACACACACACACAAAATTAGGGCTGAGGGTATAGCTCAGAGGTGGAAGTCTCATAGGTTCAATCAGAGAGAGAGAGAAAGAAGAAGAGGAGGAGGAGGAGGAGGAGGAGGCAGCAGAGGAGGGAAAGTGGGAACAAAGGGGAAAAGGAGAGGAGAGAAAGAGGAAGGAAAGGTCTAGTATGTGGATAAAGTATAACTTATAAAAAGTATGTGAATAAAATATAACTTATCTTCATATTAATGTCATATAGGAAAAACTGATGCCTGCATACATTGAAGCAGTTTTCTGTGATTGTTGAGAGCTAATTATGCAAGAGTGTATCTTTGCAAAAGAACACACACGGTGACATTCTTATCATTGGTCACAAACTGTCCCTTCTTACATTTCATTGTACTTTTCCAGGAAGGTTCTAATTTAGAGAACAATATTCATGTTATTTAAATACTTGTTATTTTTCCTATAATACTCTTCTGTCATCATCAAGAAAGTTGTTTTTCCTGGTTATTCAAAGTAATAAATGGAGTAAAAGTTTATATAGAGAATACATAAATGGTCCCACTTGCTCAAAAAATGACAGCACCTGTCCATCCTTTCATACCATCCTCTCCCTTTTTTTCTTACCTCCTTACCTCAAATGCAGAAAGAAACATTATTTTCAGTGAATCACAATTAAAATGTTGCCTAGGAGAGGCAAGCCCAAAGATTTCCTTTAATCTTCCACTGGCTATTGGCATGGGTTCTTTTATCTGAGTAGCTAAAATAGTTAGCGTTTCAATGTGGATAAGTGGATTTCAGGAGAATCTGTCTAATGGTTGCAGTAGGTGATTTTTAAAAGCTCCCTTTGACCCTAAAATGTTTTATTACAAGTAGTCCTGTGCAGCCCAGAGATGGCTTGAGAGAAAAAGGGAGATTACTAAATGGAAGTGACGAAGTGTGATCAAAGAGGGAAAAAATTACACACTTCACCGTTTTGCCTAGAGCCAGGAGGCAAAGACGTGGTTGAGAAAAATGAAGCCTGACACAGAATCTAGAAACACAGGTACATCCTAAATTCCCAACCCTTGCATCCATTTTTCCTGAGTAGGGAAAGTAGATTTCACCATGACAGATGAGACACCTTGGGGAGCAGGGTGAGGAAAGGGGCCTTTGGTGATAGAGGGAGCTTTCCAAAGAATAAGGATACGGGTGCCTCATTCTTTTAACTAGATTTTCCAAAACTTGGAAATCTCAAAAACTCAGGCAGCCAAGGACCTGAGCTGAGGTCTCTTGAGGACAATGGATCCTGACTAGAGAATGATCAGAGGCTGTGGTGTTTTACACTTCCTGTCCACACAGGATCCTACTCCTGATTTTCAGAACATTCCCTCAATCTGACCTATTGGGGCAGGTTCCTGTTGTGATAGTGACTCAGGAAAGCGAATCTTGCATTTGCCTGGAAAGGTCCTCCTACCTCAGACACAGCTGGAGTCTTGATGCACATCTGGGTATGTCTGATTCCATAGAAGTAACCCTTACAAGCCTAGTTTGGTGGAACCTGTAGCCATCTATAAGGTCACCAGAGAAATACACACCATTTACTTAAGAGTCTGTAACAGTTTTGTGGATTGGAAAGGAATGACTCATCAAGTGACCATGCCTATAAAAGCAGACACATAGACCAATGGAGCAGAATAGAAGACTCAGAAACAGACCCATGTGCTTACAGTCAATTGATTTTTTTTAAAAAGGTCAGCCGGGCGTGGTGGCGCACGCTTGTAATCCCAGCATTCGGGAGGCTGAGACCGGAGGATCCGGGTTCGCGGCCAGCCTCAGCTACCTAGTGAGGCACTCCGCAACTTAGTGGGACTCGGTTTCAAAATAAAGAATAAAAAATGGGGCTGGGGGTGTAGCTTGGAGGTAGAATGCCCCTGGGTTCAATCCCCAGTACCACAAAAAAATAAAAAAATAAAAAAATAAAAAAAATAAAAAGGAGCCAAACATATATACTGGAAAAAAGATATCCTCTTTAACAAATAGTGTTGGCAAAACTGGTTAACCATATTCAGGAAAATGCAAGTAAACCACACTCTCACCCTGCACAAGAGTCAACTCAAGGTGGATCAAAGACCTGGAAGTTAGGTCGGAGACCTTACAGCTACTTGAAGAGGGCATAGACCCAACACTTCAACACATAGGCACAGGTAAAAAAAAAAAAAAAAACTTTCTCAACAAGACCCCAAAGGCGCAAGCAACTCAAAGGAAGATCAATAATGGGATTGCATTAAACTGAAGAGCTTCTGCAAAGCAAAGGAAACTATCAAGAACCTCAACAGAGAGCCCACAGAGTGGGAGAAAATTTTTGCCACTACTCTTCTGATAGAGGTCTAATATCTAGGATATACAGAGAACTCAAGAAAATCACAGCTAAAAAAACAAATAACCCAATCAAAATATGGGCAAAGGATTAATAGACCCTTCACAAAAGAAGAAATACAAATAGCCACTAAACATATGAGGAAATGTTCCACATCATTAGCAATCAGAGAGATGCAAATCAAAACTACCCTGAGATTTCACCTAACTCTAATCAGAATGGCAATCATCAAAAACATGAACAACAACAAATGCTGGCGAGGGTGTGGAGAAAAGGGAATCCTAATACATTGTTGGTGGGATTGCAGATTAGTGTAACCACTTTGGAAAACAGTATGGAGGATCCTCAGACAAATGGGAATGAACCTACCATATGATCCAACAATACCACTTCTGGGTATCTACCCAAAAGAATGGAAACCAAACTATCAGACGGACACATGTGTATCTATGTTTATAGCTGCACAATTCACAATTGCCAAACTATGGGAACAGCCAAGATGTCCATCGACAGATGAATGGATTACAAAACTATGGGATATGTACACAATGGAATTTTGTTCAGCCATAAAGAAGAACAGAATCATGTTATTTGCAGGGAAATGGATGGAACTGGAAAACATTATGTTAAGTGAGATTAGTCAGTCACAAAGAGTAAAAGTATGTTTTCCCTAATATGCGGATGCTAGGGAGAAGATGGGGCATAAGAGTGTCTCCAGATGAAAAAGGAGAAACCCTCGATAAGCAAAGAAGTTGACTTAACTGAAGGGGATGGACGGGGTGGGGGCACCCTAATGCACATGATGTACTTTCACAAATATATCAAGGTTAATCACTAAACTGAACTTGAGAAGGAAAGAGGGTGAGGGAGTGGGGTGGGAATTGGGGAAGGGGTTAAATGAGACATGTGTGCATATATGCCTTTATCAGCTTGTACCTAACAAAGATGTATGATTACAATGCACCAATTATTATAAAAAATAAAAATAAATAATAAAAAGTGACCATGCCTAGAGCAGTCTAAACTCTGAAGTCTAGCTTCTTGAAGCCAGGCTCAGCATCTTCTAGATTCTTGTCAGGCTCCATCTCTGAAATCACACACAACAGCTCCCCCAGAATCATACCTGGTGCTCAGTGAAGCGTAAGCATTTCAACATCCTCTCCTAATGGAATTGAAACTCAACACTTACTGCTCTTGGGAAAGGGAAAATGAATTAAGGATGTCAATAACCAGGCTTGAATTTTTATTACAAACTTAGTGAAACAACCAATTTTAGGGGGCATGTAAAACACAATAAAAAGTAGACCAGTGATTACTGAGGTGTCTACATTGTCTGTCTTCTGAATATATCCATGTTTCCAGGTTGTTTCAATGTTTAAAATGGATTAATACTAATCATTTACATTCCTGGATTAAAATAGGCCTAAGACCTTTAGCACAATTTATCTTCTTGTCTTACCACATACATGTAATGTATAAAAGAACTAGATCACATTATTTATTAAAATTTTCAATAATGAAATATGAATTAAAATTCATAGGATTTATTTAGTTAGTTGTCTCATATAAACTTGTTATATTTAAATTTTGTAAACGTGGGGTTTATTTTTATAATCTGTTTATACAGCTTGTTTTAAAAAACTATTTTTTCTTTATAGCTCTCTAGAGTTAGTCACCATGACATATCATTATCAAGTTAAGAATTGTTTTGTCTTAGGTTAATTGCATTCAATTAAAGAACTGTTTGTGGAGTGTTTGGCATGTATAAGCTTAGCAATATTATAGCCAGTGTGAAAATAGATGGATAGGAGATAGATAAATATCAAGACCCCAAACCAAATATGGTAAATGTCATTAGGACTTTAGAGGGTGATGTCCGGTAGAAGTATGCAGTAGGGAGGAAGGAACATAAATTAGAGGGCAGAGGCAGGACACAGACACACAGAGTAAATTCGTGGAGGAACGCTCCTATTTAATCGTAGTAAGAGATCAACTCTGTGGTACATTGGCAATATCCTTCTTCAGACTTTTTCTGGGATATTTGCTTTTGCAGACTGTTTTAACAGTCATTCTTTGAAACAATGTGCAAATGAAGGGAATAAAAGAAGAAAAGGTACACATACTTTTGGTCCTCACATCAGTTACAGTGGGGCAAATTCTTTCAAGTCTCATGGTCATGGAGATGTGCTCCAGATGCCATTGGAAGGAGAAAAGTTCTTAAAGCGCCCTGTGGTCAGTCGGGAGTTTCCCAAAGCTGATTGAAGAATGCAGTCTAAGCCAGGCATGGTAGCCCACACCTGTAATGCCACTATTTGGGAGGCTGAGACAGAAGGATGGCAGGCTCAAAGCCAGCCTCAGCAGGTTAGCGGGCCTTCAGCAACTTAGTGAGAGCCTGTTTCAAAGTAAAAAGGGCTGGGGTGTAGCTCAGAGGTAGAATGCTCCTGGGTTCAATACCTCGTACCCCCCCCCAAAAAAAGATGAAGAATGCATTGTAGATGGACAGGTTGGAAAGTGGGCAAAAGACAGAAGCAAAAGTGCTCAGGATATGATCAGAAACACAGGAACAAAAGCAAGAGGTGTGAAACAGCATTTGAGTTTAGAAAACTATAAATAGGGATTCCAGAAGAGCTCATTCAAGTCATTTCTAAGGAGTATCATTATTGCTCCAGTACTTCTGATTTTGTGTTCATTTGATTTTTTTATATGATACTGAGGTAAGAACATAGTTATATGGCTTCCCCTGTAAACTCACACCTTCAATTTAACTTTGGAGTTACTATAGCATTCCATTTCCAGAATGTGTTTGTTACGTGTTCTATTGCCATTCTACCATGTGATGATTTTGTATCCAAATATGGCATTTACTCAATGTTTTCTTACCTTAACTCAGTAAGCCCCATGATTGTATATTAGTTGAACATATATATATATATATATATATATATGACATATAAGGATGCCCAACAATGAGATGATGCACCATTCCCACCTTCTTGTTTTGATAAGAAAATCTATTGTCTTATAAGCTAAGTTTGGTATAGTTCATAGAAGTTCCCTAGTATCATGTACTTCCAAGTTCCATATATGTTTTTATGCCTTTACTACCAACACCTTAAATTTAAATCTCTATAATAGATTTGTCTGTCTCTTTAAAAAAAAAAAAAAAAAAGCACTGATATCTAAATATATGAAGAACAAAAGTATTCAGAAGAATAAAAGTATTCTAAAGTTCTGTCTTCTCTACGCTGGTGTAATAATTGTCTGCCTTTGAAATAAGTCTTAAGAAGGTAAAATTGAAATCAAGATTATCACTTTAAAATATAGGCCTTTCTACAGTATGGGTATGTAGGACTAAATGTGCTGTTCAGTGGGCCACTAGTTCAACCCATAAGGATCCTGTGTCTGTAAATAAACAGCATGTGGGGCATCAGGGTTTCACTCAGTGATTTGTTTTGTGTCAACGATGTATCTCTGTGGATCTTCAGTCTTCATGGTCTTTCCTTTGTGGAGCTCTGCTCAGCTATAATGGAAGCAAAATATATGAAATAAGACACTATGAGAATATACATTTGGAACAGAGAAGACTTTTATTCTCTTGCTAAGTTCCTTATGTTCTTTATGTCAATTTTAAGGCAATAAAATGTATATGAGTCATTTGAAACTGTCTATACTCACCAAATAAAATATAAAATTAAAAATTATGAATAATTTAAGTTTCACATGTTTCCTTCAGTTATCAAGATATTTTAGCTCTGAAATGTTTGAATAATTGCCTCATACTCAACTCCCACATGTATATATAGTAAAAGAGAAAAAAAAGTCCTTTGAAATGTTCATATTTTCCTCTTATGTCAACATGGATATGTCATAATATTTTTTGTTTTATGGGACTCATTTCCAGTTGATGCAGAATTTCAACATGAAGATAATCACAATAATTAAGGAGTAAATGTGTAAATGAGAGCTGATTCGAGTTATTTAATTAACATAGATTCATGGAAATTTGGCAACTGGAGGATTAAAATATGGATTTTAACTTAATCTGTTTCTGTACTTTTCAGTCCTTCTAAACTATCACCAAATAAAGGGCAAAAGCAGAGAATTAGAAATGTGTAAAAAAAAAAAAATCAGCAAGTTATTTCCTGTTCCTTTGTCCTGTCTAGCCTAATACTCCCACATAGGGAAGATCCTAAAGATGATTCTTGTGAATCTTTTTCACATAGAGAGAGAGAGGAGATGGAGAAAAATGGCTATCCTCCCCAGACGTGGCCCCAGTGGTGTTGATGTTAATCTGTTCAGACAGTACAAGTTCTCCAGAGTGAGGAAGGCCTCACCAGCCTGGCCCAGGATCCCTAGGACCAGGCAATCACTGCCTTCTATCCCCCACTACCACATATTAGTCACTTTATTCCTCCTGACTGACATTAAAAGCCAAGTAAAAAAGCCAGAATGGCAGGAACTAAACACAACTTCAGCTCCAGGTAAATGGAGCAGGCTCTCGCCAACATTTCTTTCAGCATGTCTTTGAAAAGTGCCCTTTTCTATCGTCCTACCATCACCTTAGTCACCTGAGTCTCAGATCTTATTTCCAGATGCAGGCCTAAGTTCCCTCAATTTACTCCTACAGTGATCTTCCTTGAACACAGTGATTGTCTTTACTATGTTCTCACCTTGCTCTTGGTTCCTTAGAGTTAGAGAGAATCAATACCTGCTTAGAGTCTCCTGATCTATAGTTCCAAGCTGACAATATGATGCTAAAGTGGTATTTGGAGAGCCCCTTGAAGATGGCATGAGCAGACTTATCACAGTGCAGGATCAGGAGGAGGAAACAAGGGCAGTGAGATAATTTGGACATTGAATCCAAAGTGCTAAGAGTTCATCTGGGTGGAAATGTCAAGAGTTGCAAGTATGAGCCAAATGCGGTGGTGAATGCCTATAATCCCAGTATTTGGGAAGCTGAGGCAGGAGGATGGCAGGTTCAAGGCCAGCCTCAGGAACTTAGCAAGACCCTCAGCAGCTTAGTGAGACCATGTTTCAAAATAAAACAGGGCTGGGGGTATAGCTCAAAGGTAGAACATCCCTGGTTTCAGTCCCCAGTACTACAAAAAAACAAAGAGTTGCAAATATGGATCTAGAGCTTATCAGAGAGGTCAGGGTCATGAGAGTCCTCAGGGATGCTTAGGGGTTTACATAATGGGAGGAGATGAGATAACCAAGGAACAGTTGGTAAAGCCAAGACAAGAGGGCTAGGGATAGATGGAGGGGGTGCTATGGGGACTTTTCAGATCGGAAGGCAGATAGCCAGGAGAGAATAGTACAAGGAAGCCTGGGAGGAAGGAGTTCCATAGAGGAGAATTTGTCAGTTTCTATCTGAGAGAAGCCAAGTTGGATTTAGGACTAAAAAGTGTTCATTGCATTGGGCCATCTATAGATCACTGTGACTACTTGAAAATGCATTCAGTAGTGAAGTCCACCCTTTTCAAGAGGCTTGTTGGACAAGATAAGGAGTCAGAGTGTAATTAATAGGAGATGAGACCCATTAAAGATGACTGCGAAGGCAGTAACCTGGTTGACGGAACCAAATGGCTTTTAGAAAAATTAATCCAAAGAAATGGGAAGAGAGATACATAAAGCAAGGAGACTACTTAAACGAGATTAATAATAGTAGAAATAGAAAGCATTTTAATCCTCAGTGTAGCTCAAAACAAAAACCTATCTCTATATCTTTTGTCACTATTTAATTTTATCAATTGTCTTGAATATTTGACTATTCACAACTCCCACATTAAGTCTAAAGCCAAATATTCATTGTTCTGAACTGCTTTCAGAGTCCCCTTTCTCCATTCCCTGACCATTGTCCTTTCCTTTGCTCTGATATCTGTGTGCAAGGTCTCTCCTTGGGCTTAGGTAAACATGTATGTATCAGATGGACATTTTTATTTCTTACACACTTGGACCAATTTTCTTACCTCTAGTGGTTTCTTTTCTTGGCTCATAAATTCAAATGTCTTTTTTACTCTAAACTAACATCTTCCTTTTTTAAAACTTTTATATATCATAATAGAGTTAAACTTATTTCTCTCTTTTTTAAAATTGGTGCATTGTAATCATACATCTTAATGAGGTACAAGCTGGTAGAGGCATCCATGCACACAGCACTCATTTAACCATTCCCCAATTCCTGCCCCATTCTCTCCCCCCTCTCTCCTTCTCATGTTCAGCTTAGTGATTGACTTTGATAGGTTTGTGAATGTACACCATGTATATTAGGGTACTTCCCTCTCCCCCTCTCCCATCACCTGTTAGGTCACCTTCTATTCTCTTGGTCTTTACAATTATTTAGCTGTTGTATTTAATTAATGAGTAAAAATATGGAAGCAAGTTATGGTCATTTTAATATTTTGATTTAGATTACCTTCCTCTTGAACAAACCTCAAGAATATAATCCAAAATGTTTCATGAGTATAATCCAAAAAGTTTCAGTGGTTTTTCTTTGTCAAAATTCAGACTTGGTCCTTACCTAAACACAGGGAAAAATAGTTTTCATATATTTAGAAGGGTGGGGGAAAAGATTTGAAGGGTGCCTTACAGCTCAGTAGCTAGTCAAAATTATTTAAACATTTACTATTATCTTTCAAAGAAATGGAGACACTTTAACTTCTAGGCTGCTAAGGTAAATCTTAAGCCACTAGGAACCATTAAGATATCAGCCAGGCTTCTGTTTGCAAGAGACAATAGGAAGAAATAAGATTTTATTAAGGGGAGAGTAAAGATATGCAAGACCAGGGGAATTTCTCAGAGAAAGCAAGCCCTGAAGTCACTAGAGTGGAGGGCTTGGAGCAACTAAATTCAACAGGAATTCTCTAGGCATCTAATTAGGAGAAGGGGAAGGTGATACTAACATCAGGAAAGGATCCTGAAGCGAGACAAGGATCCTGAAGTGAGACAAGACCACACTGAAAAGGAGCTTCCGTTATATCATCAGTTTGCCTGAATGAATAAGACACTTTTTGAAAGTGTTTTGGGTTTGTGTTTGTTTGTTCAACTTTCTTTTCTGAGGAATTTATTTCTATATCCTTTCAAAGAAATATTTGCCCACTTACTTGATAAGAGACTGGAAAGGTAGAACCTGTATGGAAATCCTCTTTCCCATGCATCACAGTAATTTCAGGGGAAAGCTGTAGGAGATATTATTTCACTCCTCTACACATTATGCATATACCTATTCACTCATTACAGAGAAATTTGTTGAGAGTGTAATGTATGCTTGGTACTTTGGCACTTTGGATAATATGGTAAACAGGACACAGCCCTTATCATCCTGAGCATAAGGTAGTGTGCATAGATGGACAGAAAGGCAGTTCCATCTAGCATCTTCAGGCCCATGATCAAAGAAATACAGGTGCTGTCTGAAACACAGAGGAAGGGCACTCAACCAATGCCTGGAGCAACAAAGACTTCACAGTGGGAGTGACATTTAAAATTGAAAAGATAGAAGTTGCCCCAGCAAAGCTGGAAAGGGAAAGCATAGAAAGGAAACAGAGAAGAAAATAAGTATTCCAAATTAGAAAACACCTGTATGACTCAAAGGGAGAAAGGAATTGTACTTTTGCTAATCTAAACAATGTTGCCCCTGGCTAGAAGCCAAAGTCAGAGGATTAGGAAAGTAAATGATGAGCTTGGGTTCTATCACAAGTACCTTTCGGGTGTGGTTCTAGGAATTTATATTTATCCCAGGACCATAGTGAATCAGCAGAAGGTTTTAGATAAGGCAATAATCAGATTTGCTTCTAGAAAGTTGGTTCTAGATGAAAAGTGGAGATGAAATTGGAGGGGTGGGTAAGACAAGAGACTGGAATACCAATTTGGAAGTCATTATAGCAGCCATTCTAGTCAGAGAAAAAGGTGACCTAGATTGCATTAGCACCAGAAGGGATTAATTCAAGAGATAATGTCTAGATAAAATCAATAGGACTTTGTAATTTATCAGACCAAAATAGACAGGAAAATCTTGGTGCCTAAACTTCTGATGTGGCCACTAGATAAATAGTACTGCCATTTATATAAAGAATATCAGAGAAAAAGTCTTTTGGAGGAGGAGTGCCTATGAAACACCCCAAAGTCAACAAATGTGGATTAAAATCTAACCTCTTTGGAGCCAAGCACCATGGTGCATGCTGGTAATCCTAGTACTTGGGAGGCTGAGATAGGAGGATCTACAGGCCCAAGGCCAGCCTTAGCAACTTGGAAAGTCTAATTCAAATTTTTTAAAATAATAATTTTTAAAAAAGGGGGACTTGGGGATATAGTTCAGAGGTAGAATGCCCCTGGGTTCAATCTTCAATTTCAAGGAAAAAAAATCCCACCTCTTTGGTGAAGTTACTTTATCTTAGCCTTAGTTTTCTTATCTATGAAAGGGGGATAATATCTTTCATAGAGCTAGTTACAGGATTAAATTGGATAATATATGTAGTGTATTTTTCAGGATAACCTGGGGTATAGAAGTACCCTAAATAATGGATGTTATTAATATTATTTAAACCTTTGTTGAGGCAATGGTCCTCCAGAGTATTTTCACCTACCGTGTGATGGCTTTTGTCCCAAAATATCTTTCCAAGGATATTTGCATAGGGAACAGCCTTGTAAAATAAAGGTAGTTACTCTCTCAAGGTAGAAAGCAAATTTGCTTCTCTACTAGGATAATAGAGATAATGCCTTCCTTCGGGGCAAAGATTGGGCTAATTTGCTGGAAAGAACAGCTTTCTTTCTTACCTGGAGAGATACAGGTCCTGCTTTGTTTTTGTTTTGTTTTTATTTCAGATATCATTTCCTTCTTTGCCTTCCTTCTATGGCTTTTCCCTCCAGCTTTACTTGACCAACTCTTAACTCAGGCACTTCTGCAGCAGCAAGTGCTGTCTTAGAAGACTGTGCTTCCCAAATTTGATCTTCCTTAGCTTTCACACAAACCCACTGTGTGTCCAGCATCTACCTGGGCCTTTCTACACTGCCCCATGTGACTTGAGTTGGGGATGCCATAACAAACATGCACATGAAGCTCTTGCTGCCTGCAGTGCCACTAGCAATTAAGGTCTTTGCTTATCTCTTATGAGCATTGCATCTTCAGCCAGCATCTATGAAACTGTGGCAGGCTTTTTTTTAAAAGTGTATTTATTGGTGCATCATAATTACACATCACAGTGAGGTTCAAAGTGATATATTCATACATGCACACAGGCCTTGATGTGTTTCCCTTCCAGTCCCATCCTGCTTTGCACCCCTTCCTGTACATGTCATTGAGAGTGGTAGTGATGCCTTCATATATGGACATAGCATTATTTGAATGGTTTCCTTCCTCGGTTCTTCTTTTTCCTCTCCCTCCCTTAACCCCTTTCACTATTTTATTGGTCTCTCTCATCACTTATCTGAAGTCTCTTTTGTTTTCTTATTTTCTCTCTAGCTCCCACACATGAAAGAAAGTATTCTATCCTTAACTTTCTGAGACTGGCTGATCTCACTTAGCAAAATATTCTCTAGTTCTATTTTTATGCAAGTGACATAATTTTGTTCTTCTTTATGGCTAAGTAAAATTCCATTGTATGTGTGTGTATCACATTTTCATTATCTATTCATCTGGTAACATATACTTGGTTCCATAATTAACATAGATATGTATGTATCACTATATTATTTTTATACTAATTTTGTGGAAAGATACAGAAAAGGAGTGTAGCTGGATCATATGATAGTCCTGTTTCTAGTGTTTTTGTTGTTGTTGTTGTTGATGATTTTGTTTGTTTATTTGTTTTATTTTGTTTGTACTGGGAGTTGAACTCAAGGGCATTCTACCTCTAAGCCATACCCCCAGCCCTATTTTATTTTTTAGTTTGAAACGAGGTCTCACTAAGTTGCTGAGGCTGAACTCAAAGTTTCAATACTCCTATCTCAGCCTCCAAAGTACTGGGATTGGGCCGGGCATGGTGGCTCACGCTTGTAATCCCAGCATTTGGGAGGCTGAGACCGGAGGATCCGGGTTTGTGGCCAGCCTCAGCTACCTAGTGAGGCACTCCGCAACTTAGTGAGACCCAGTTTCAAAATAAAGAATAAAAAAATTAGGGCTGGGGGTATAGCTCGGAGGTAGAACGCCCCTGAGTTCAATCCCCAGTACCGCAAAAAAAAAAAAAAAAAAAAGTACTGGAATTACAGGCATGCACCACCATACCTGGGTCATTCCTAGTCTCTTCAGAAACCTCCATTCTGATCTCCAGGGTGGTTATATTAATTTGCAGTCCCACCAATAGTGTACAAGAGTTTCTATTTCCCACATCCTTATGTGGCAGGCTATTTTATTTAGCTGTCAAGCAGAGAAAAATCTCAGACCCTTCACTTTTCTTGATAAAGATGTCTCTTTTGGGGAGGAAGGGGAGCTAAGGCTTGAACCTAGGGGTGTTCTCACTCTGAGCTACAGATCCAGCCCTATTTTCTCTTTCATTTTGAAACAAAGTTCACTAGGTTGCTGGGAGTCTGTTAGCTAACCTCAAACCTACAATCTTCCTGTCTCAGCTTCCCAAGTACTGGGATTATAGGTATGCACCGCCACCCCTCACTAAAGCTGTCTCTTTAATGTAGACATGTACATTGTAAAACCTTGTTATGTTTTTTTAAGTCTTGATACTGGACACTTTTCATAATTCTAATTGTGGACAATATACTAATAAAATTAAATATATAAATCTAACAGTTCATGACACAAGAATTTTCATTTTCAATTTGAATAACTCAATTGTTTTTGCTTCTTTGAAAAAAGTTTGAGAAACACAAGACTACTACTTGGTGTTTAAAATTTTCTTCTTTCAGGCACAAGTGCAGGGGGAACAAATGTGTGTTATTTGAATTCTTACTATCTAGCAATTATTAAGTATCAAAGTATACATTGAAATCATATACAAATGTTTTTAATATTAACCATAATCATTGAATATAGATTAAGACATTGGCTACCAAATACCACCTATGTGTTAATGTGAAGTACATTGTACATTTATTTAAATATCAGATAATTTCTC
Source organism: Graphiurus murinus (assembly GCA_004027655.1). NCBI lineage: Eukaryota > Metazoa > Chordata > Mammalia > Rodentia > Gliridae > Graphiurus > Graphiurus murinus. The sequence continues at coordinate 57,701 of PVLC010003146.1, forward strand.
ATCTAACTTCGCAATAGTTACTCAGGTATGGATACACAAAAGGCTCCATTTTTTGTTTAAGTGCATATAAGACACATAGTCACATCTTGGGACATAGTTATTTTGTTTTTTGTTTTTTGTTTTTTGTTTTTTGTTTTTTTGCGGTACTGGGGATTGAACTCAGGGACATTCTAGCTCCAAGCTACACCCCCAGCCCTATTTTTTATTCTTTATTTTGAAACCGAGTCTCACTAAGTTGCGGAGTGCCTCACTAGGTAGCTGAGGCTGGCCTTGAACCCGGATCCTCCAGTCTCAGCCTCCCGAATGCTGGGATTACAAGCGTGCGTGCGCCACCACGCCCGGCGGGACATAGGTATTTTGTACATCTATATTTTTCACACATATTTTATAAGAGAACATGATCTAGCAGTTAAAGAAATGAGAATTCGATTCACTTGGGTCACATATGAGCAGATGACATTCAGTAGGAAATAGTGTTTGCAAACTAAAAGGAGGTAAAATGCAAAGAAGGAAAAAAAATGAGGTGCAGATAGGACTCAGGAGACAAAATATACAGGAGATAAATATTACTTTAATCATCTAAGAAAGGAATTATATAGTAAAAGTAAAAGATCCAGTGTGTTTTAGAGTGGAAACTGAAAATACAGTATAGATGTAGAAAAGGCCTTGAGCAGATAAGACCACTAACCATGTGCTAGGAGCGGCTGGCAAGGATGACCTGAAAGCTTAATTTAGAAGTCAAAGGGATGACTTGGGGGTCTAAGAACCTCATGTTTCCAAAAACCAGAAGACAGTAACTTGTACTAGTAAAAAGCAATCAAAGGTCTGGGCATGGTGGTGCTCGTTGGTAATCCCAATACTTGGGAGGCTGAGAAAGGAGGATTGCAGCCTCAGCAACTTAGAGAGACTTTCAGCAACCTGGTGAGACCCTGTTTCAAAACAAAAAATAAAAAGGGGTAGCGTGTAGCTTGGAGGTAGAACACCCCTGGATTTAAGCCCTACTACCACACACATATACACAAAAGGAATAAAAGAGAAAGAAAACCATAAAGGGTTTGATAAGGCACATCATCTATAATATGGGGAGAAACTTCCATGTGTCTGAGTCATTGGTACCAAGCAGTACTATAGATTGAACCCAGGGGCATTCTAACTTCAAGCTATACCCCCATACCTATTTTTTATTCTTCATATTGAAACAGAGTCTCACTAAGTTGCAGAGGGCCTCACCAAGTAGCTGAGGCTGGCCGCGAGCCTACCATCCTCCTGTCTCAGGCTCCCAAGTACTGGGATTTCAAGCATGCCCCCACCACACCTGGCTGTGTTTTAGTGTTTTAACCACAGTGTCACTTTTTTGCAGTAGAGGTGAAACCTGAGCTAATTTGAATGAACAAGAAACTGCGCTAATAGTATTGCTAAACTGCACATTGTTGTCTGAAGATTTGGTTGCACTCTTGGGGCATCTCTAGGCAAAAGAATGGATGATGGCCAGGCATGGTGGCACATACTTGTAATCCCAGTACTTGGGAGGCTGAGACTGGAGGATCCAGGTTCTTGGCCAGCCTCAACTACTTAGTGAGGCCCTCCTCAACTTAGTGATACCCTGTTTCAAAATGAAGACTAAAAAAACAAAAAACAAAAAAACAAGGATTGGGGATGTAGCTCGGCGGTATAATGCCCCTGGGTTCAATCCCCAGTACCACCAAAAAAAAAAGAAAAAAAGGATGATGAGATGGAAAATAATATACTGCAAAGGCAGAGAGAATAAAAGCCAGGAACTGGAATCTCAATCTTTGTTGACAGTATTTTTCCTCTTATTCCTGGGTGGTGGTGGACAGGATAGGGCAATAATAAAAATGGCTAAGATTGGATACATGGCCCAAATCTAAAACACTATCATGTTTAAAATAATTAAAGTGTCAGGCATTCTTTTACTTGTACACTGCATCTTTGTTTATTATTCTGTTAGATAAAGCCTCTTGTCATTATACTTTTGGCAAAGCTGTTAACAGGGAAGCTCAAATCCGCACCCCAGACTTAATTTTTTAATAGTCTCCTCTTTGATTTACTGCATCTCTGAATTTAATTATGAGGTCTGACTTGATGTGCTGCCATTGTATCTTCTGCTCTTTCTGTGCCTTGTGAAAGAAGAAGAGTTTTCTGTTTCCTTTAAAGCAAGCTCATTTCTAGTTAGTTCATTGAAAGGTGTCACCTTCTACTTCTTGTTGCTCCTTGGGTCCTTTTATTCTTTGTCTCCTGAACAGACACAATTACCACCTCTATATTCTGCAAATATAGCTTGCAGAGCAGGTTTCCTAGGCATATAATTTTCAAAAGTGCCAGACATAAGAATGACTCTAAAGCCTTTTGATGAGTTCTCTGTTACATCTCCTCATTTGCTTCCTTCCCAAAGAGATTTTTGATTTTTGCCTGGAACATGCTTATCAACTTAAACTTATGCAGCATCATTATGTTATGAAGATTCTCGTCTGCAGCTGTAAGCATGCTAACCTTGAATGAAGCAGTTGCTAATCATGTTGCACTAAGCAAATAAAAGTCAGAACTGACCTAATCTTGCTTGCCTAATATCAGTTTCTGCAGACTTCAAGTGTAATGTTCTAATCACTGGCGCAAAACAGCCAATTAATTTGCTTTCCCTACGTGTTTTTACTAGCCAAGATGCATAGGGGAGCAGTGCGTTCGGTCATAATCATGCTCCACAAAGATGGGAAATGTTCCCTTTGAGCTTCCAATCATTAGGCCAGCTGAAGTGAAGACAAGCCCATTGACAAGTGAGAATGGCAATAATTTATTTTCTATTGATGGGTTGTGACAAATCATGTCGAAGCAGTGGCTGCATACTGTGGGGCTCCGCGAAGGAAGACTGTGATGGGCAAAGATGAAACCCTTCACAGCTCATTTAGTCCAAATGTAGCCACCTGGGTGGTGAATCGGTTCAACATACCAGCCCAGGCATTCCAGCACAAAATTAGATCGCTAACAGGCAGGCCATATAGGGGTTCCTAGAAGGCATTAATCAACAGGGTTGAGCTGTCAAAATGCAGAGTCTGAAATTAAGAAACACCAAAAGGATGAAAATGTAGCAATGCTGTCAAAAAATCAAGAACGTGATTCTTACTGCAGGATGCTAGCTGCCATTAAAAAGCTTAGGAAAGAATGAATTATAAAAGGGGTAAAGAGACACATTACTCCTAAAAATTTTCCTAAGATTTTTACACTTGTTAATTAGTGAGAGCGGCTTGAAGATTTATGCAAGCATGAGCACACCCCTTTTCAACTCCACACTGACAGGTCAGATTACATGTAAGTCTTCCTTACCACCCCACAGCATAGTTCATCTCTTATTTAAATTTCGCTTCTACCCAGACCTACTGATGTGCAGAGCATTTGATGTCTCAGCTGCCTCTGAATGCCGACAGTTCAAACTCTGCGGAATTCTTGGGCTTGCACAGCTTATTCTCTGAACACTGTTTTTGGTAGAATAGAGAATTGTAGAAGTTGTAGATGTGAGATATGAACTGTTACAGAGAGAGAGAGAGAGAGAGACTGCATGTGTGTGCATGTGTGTGTGTTCATGTGATTAAATTTTATTAGAATTGTTTTCCTTTAAGAGGGTCTATTCTGTTTTTGTGCTATAAGAAGCATTTAATGTCATTCACAAATCCAAATAGACAGAGTTTCTGAAACTAACAAATTTTCGCATGTAAAGATTATATTGTCTAAAAATACAGTCTAACCCCTGAAGAATTATTTCCTAAGCCCCACGTGGGGATTTCTCAAAAAGTGGTCTATGGACCACACACATCAGACTATTGTAGCAGGTACACAGACACACTTCAGATTTACTGCAGGCGAATCTCTGGAATGGGCCTGGGAACTAGAATTTTAGCAGGATCCCCAGAGTGTTTCTGAATATACAGTGAAACTCGAAGACTATTTTTCCTTATAGAAATAAACCCCAGTCCATTTTCAAGTTCAAACGCTTGTTTCTTTCCACCACTGCCTAACTCATCTCCCTCTTGGACAAGCTGTGCTCCATTAGTTCACAAACACTCAAATACATTCACAGTTCCATGCCTTTGATCATGCTGTGCCCTTCATCTAGGATGCTATCCCAGCCCCCAGCCCAAGCCCCATCGTTCCCATCCTCTGAGATTCAACTCGAATGCTCACTCCTACATGAAACCTTCTCCAAGACTCTCAGCTGGATATAAATGTTCCAGCCTTTGTGCTGTCCTATACTTTTGTTTGCACTTTTCACAGCATTTTCATCTTGCCTCTCTTTGCAGTTACCTGTATACAGACTTTATCGCCCAGTTGTCAGGTGATTCACACCTCAAGGCTCATGTCTTGTACCTCTGTTAACACCCCATTGCACCTAAGTCATTGCATTTTACTATATGTACAATATATGTTTGTAGAATTCAATGACTAAATAGTAGGTATTAGTTCACTCATACCTAGGCTTTATACTTTTAAGTCGTTCATAAAGGTATGCATTCTTCCTTGCCGTGTGCTCAGGATTCTCATGAGAATCTTGGAATAGAACTTCCTGTGAGCAAAAATATATGTGGTCTGTTATTTTGTTTACTTGTTTATTTTACTTATCTGTAGTTTGTTTACTTATCTGTGAAACATTGTTCTGATTTACATTTTCTAAATTATGCTTAATTTTTTTCCCCTGAAAGCATGTTTGTTAATATTTTAAGTACTTGGCTGAAACAGATATGTAAAGTGAATTAATTATGCTGGAAAAAATATAGTATAGTATGCTCCTACAAACCATTTGTTCTATAAATATTTTAGATATTTGTGTTAAAGAAAAATAGGAACTATATGCCTTACATACTTGATGGCTTTGCATAATAATCAATAGCGAATGGCTATAATTATGTCTAATTTAGGACTAATATCATAGATCATAGCACAAAGAATATAAGCCATGGTTTGACATTGTGTGGCCTAAGAAACAAGTTTGGCCTGATTGTAAGGCCAAGTGTTTTACATCAGTTCCCCTATATTCTGAAAGTGAAAGAGAGATTAGAGAAAGAAATAAGCAAATGCCACTTGTTTTATCATTCTTAAAAGTCATATGTCTCCTAAATCCATGTTATAATTGTTTTAAAATCCTCCTTTTCCCTGAAATATTGCTGTGTGTTTAGCATCATAGAAACACAGTGAAAATGTGCTTTCAGGGTACTTGAAAAAATGATTCAAGCCAACTCAAATCAAACCTTTTCTAGTCAGAATCACTTTTTTATCTGTCTCAGTCTTCAATTACAATCACCCTTGAAGAACAGAGACTGAAATGCCCCCTACTTTATTTGAGTGTCAAAGATAATATGGGCAGACTAAAACCAATGTAGAGCTATGTGGGAAAGTTCTGGTGGTTTGGAAAAGTATTCTTTAATAATAATAAAAAAGTTGATATGTAAACTTACCTCTTTCTCACATCTTAGGCTTAGGTAGAGCTGATGTGAACAGTGCTTTCTGGGGACCACACATTTCATAAATGTTTCTATCACAGTTTAGTAGATATCTCAGTGGGCTTTGCTTTGACACAGTTGATAATTATAATAGAGCAGTGTATGATAATGCATTTTATTTATACTAGTGTTCCCAGTCATGGGCATCTAGGGAGCCCTTAGGTATAACTAAAACCTAATTAGGAGAAAAAGAACATTGCTGGCTCAATATTTGAGTTAGAGAGTAAAAGAAATACAACAATCCCTGATATAACAACATATGATCATTTTAAAATAAATAACTACAAATTAAACTATTTTTGAAATAGATTATGCACTTTTCCAACCCCCTCCCAAATAAAACCCAGTAATGTGGGTTTTTTCTGCAGAACTGATTTGATCCTCTGCAAATTTTTCTATTTCAGAGGTGTATAATCCTTAAAAATGTTTCACAAATATTACATGTCATGTAAGGATGCAGGAGGAGAAAGGTTAGTGCACAAATAGGTGATGCAGAGTGATGAGACTTTGTAGGAGAGAATAAAAGGAGTGTGACAGATAAGCACTTAGAAAGGGAAAGAGATGAAAAGAAACCATGGTATGAGTTTCAGGAAACCTTTGATGTGTGAGAAATATTTGGGCATTGGACTAAAGGTTCTCAACATTGATCTCATGCTATTCATGACACAAGAATTAGAAGAACTCTTGAAGAGATAATAAGATCAAGCATATTCAGAAAGGCTTCTTTGATGGAGCCACAGAGCACAAATAAATAAACAAAAAACCAACTTGTCCTTTAGATGAAATCCTGCCTGCCCTGTAGCAGAAAAGAAATAAACTCTGACCTATGCATAAAACCTGAAGAAAAAGAAGAGCATAATCAAAGGGCAGATGGACAATAAGAGGAATGGCACAGAGAAACACAGGGTGTGTTCAAGAAGATAGTTTTCCAGAGTTACAAAGGAATTACAGACAACATGACCTCTAGAAAACAATCAAAAAAGAACTCAGAAAAGTGACACAATGAAAGAATAGAAGATGGAAACTGACTCAGGGAAGAAAGGAAGGAGAAGCTGGAAATCATTACAAACAGGAAAGCTCTATTAAAGGCAATAAAAATTAGGAAACAAAATCATGGAAACCACTGTTGAGAAATAAAGATATAGAGGAAAAAATCTCATAAGCCAAATTAACAAAAAAGAACTATGTAAAACTAGTACAGAGAAGATGATATATATGTTGGCAGACAAAAGAGATCCAATAATGACAAAATTACTGTTTCTAGAGAAAATGCAGAAAAATATATGTGTGTGGGCGGGGGAGTGGATATAATATATGAGGAAAGTTTCCTGAAGAAAGATTTGGCTATATCTTGCAAGGACCCTTTGCATCCAAGAAAAACTTAATATAAAATAATTAACACAGAAACATATGCTAATATGATTTCTAGTCTCTAAGAATGAGATTATATGAACATCCTAGCCAAGAAAGCAGGTTGTATAAAAGAGGGAAAATCATGTGTGACTCAAACTATTTCAAAGCAATACTTAATGCCAAAAAACAGTGGGTCCATGGTTATCATGTTCCAAGGACAAGAAAATATGATGCAAAATATAAAGGCAATATTATCAAACAGGTAAGAGCTTAGGGATTATAACATACCTGGTATTTATTTATTTTTATTTTTATTTGTTTTTTTTATGATACTAAGGATGGAACCCAAGGGTCTTGTGCATGCTAGGCAAATGCTCTGCCATTGAGCTATACATCCAGCCCTATGATAATTATTATTAGCAAGAGAAGAGTCAAAATGAAATAGTTTGTAGGGTATCCAAGATTAAGCAATCATGGAAATCATGGTTAAGTGTTACAATTCTTCATAGTATAAAAATAATTGCAACTGAGCATGGTGGTACATGCTTATAATCCCAGTACTTGGGAGGCTGAGACAGGGGGATCACAGGTTTGAGGACAGCCTCAGAAAGTAGTGAGACTTACCAACCTAGTAAGACTCTTTTTCAAAATAAAAATAAAGTAGGGCTGGGGGTATAGCTCAGAGGTAGAATGCCCTTCGATTCAATCCCCAATACCAAATAAATAAATAAATAATAAAAATAATTACATAGGCATACATGATTACACACATACACATGTCAACTATGAAAGGTAGAGAAGGGGGGGTGTGGTAGGAGCAACTGTTGATGTGTTAGCATGTCTTCTACAATAGGCTCTCAAGAGATGCTGTTTTAAGAACCAACCTCAGCCACTTACTGTTCTTTAATGGTATTTTTTCTTACATTTAAAAGAATTTTCAAGGACTCCTAACAGCACACAGTGAAGAAACATTTCTCTGAAGCCCAATAATTTTTCTTTCACTCCTTTTTTTCTTCTTCGACTTGTAATTAAATCCAGGATTTATGAAATTTTCCTATTTTGAAAAATAGTTCTATCTTTTTGTCTTTGTGTATATGTAGATGCCTGGAAAAATATTCAACAAATATTGAAGTTATTTCTGGATGGTGAGATTTTAGGTGATGAGTAACTGCCCTCTGTAGACAAGAACATATGAATAGTATTATAACTGAGTAGCTTTAAAAAAAACAAAAATGGGGATTCTTTCTGATATAGTCTTTTGTATATTCTTCCTTTTCATTTCTTCCTGAATTAAAAATGAAAGGTAAAACCATTCAATCAGCATGTGCAGGATGCTCACAGTGGCACAATGTTAATCTATGGAGGGATTACAAATCAAGCTAAAGAAACTTATTTTTCCATGAAGACCTTACAATTTAACTTGATGGTTTTTGATTTTTGCATTTATTTGAATGTGATGCTAACTTTGTGTAACAGAAAAAGGATTTGCAAATAATTGAACTGTGATATTTTTAGGTAGCTCTCTTATTCTTCTTGCAAACATAAGTCACAGCTCTCTTTGCAAGTAACTGGTAATTTTATATTTTGCAATTATACAAGGTACAACTAACATCTTTGGAAGTTTCCTTAACATGTACTTGAGTTCTGGAAGGACAAAATGTCAACTCAAACTATTATTTCTTAAGAATATCTTTTGGTGTATAACTCATCACTATTTTCGTTTAAAGGAAATCTTTTACTGAATTAGCAATTATCAAAGAAGTATATATTGGTCATACTTGCATAAACCATGATGCTCCAACAATAAAAGTGAATGATTTGACTCACTTACAGTGGCCTTGATTTTATAAAATAATTTTTTACTGCTCTAATGATTCCTTTAAAATGATTCAGTTTAAATCGATTTAAAAGGATTAAGCTGATTCACAAATCTAGTTGCTTATCCAATATTTATTTATGATCACCTAATTTGGTTGATTTTCCCCCAAACATACTGTCATATTTGTGGGATTCTGCTTGCATAGCTGTAATGGCATTAACTTTACTTTTTATTATCATTTTTATGACTGAAGCAAAAATTCTAAAGATCATGATATCAAGATTGTCAAAGCTCAGAGCTTGACATATTATTTCTCAAAGTTTATCTAAAAAAAGATAGGATGATGGAAGGAATCAGCAGTTACATAGGTTTATTAGCATTAAATATATAGGAAGGAGATGATATACTATATTTAATCTGATGGGTAATTTATAATATCTGTTCAAATCAGAGACTCAATTATTTGCTAAATGGGTTGTCTTCAATTTGACTGTAAGTACTTGCTTTGTAATCTAATTTACTTCTCTTCCTTCCTTTCTTTCTTTTCTTTTAGAATAAAGTTAATCAACTGACTATCCACTTGCTAGATGTCTTTACCTAGTATACAGTGTCACTTTAATTGCAGATTGGAAATGCTTTCCTGAAACCATAAATTTTTGTTTCTTAAAATAATGATATAATCACAATGCATTTCTCTCACAGTGAGGACTATTAACACTTTTTAAATGACTAATAACCAATTGTTCACCATAGTTGCTTTTGCAACTTTAAGTTTTGTACATTATTTTGTCCTCCAAGGTAAAATGACAGAGTGAGCATATTGCATAAAAACCAAGATCATCACTCTTTCCCTGCCTATCACCCTGTTTATGCTTAACCAAGCATTTATTTATTAGTTCTTAATGGTAAGGGCTACAAGGTTACTACACCTGAGAGAAAAATCTGTAAGACAGGCTTTCTAATTAATCACTGGGAGGGTTCAGGAAGGTCTAGCTATTTCTGTAAACTGAAGCATTTATGCACTCTATTGCAAGCGTTGATCATGCGAATGGCAGGTAATGCTTTATTTCTCTAAGTTTCTTTAGTTCCATTAGGAATAATGAGCCCTCTACATGTCTCTCTGTGTGTACACATGGATACCATCATTAAAACTAGGGCCTTTGTTCACCTGAAGACAGATATGAGGACAGGTCTAAGAAAACTAAACAGTAGGGCTGGTATCTTTAAAATGATAGTAAAACTCCATGCTAGTGCTCTGTATTGAAAACCACCATTTCAGAACAAAAGACTCTGAGAACAGAGAACCCAATAGCAAACAACCCTGTTGGTCAGGAGTTACCGTATCCAGGACGATTTGCAGATAGTCAAATCAGCTGATCATGCACCACAATGGTTAATTTTACCTGGTTAACAAACAAGAACCACAGTGCCGTTTATGGCAGAGCTTCAGGTGAAGTCATAACTTAATTGACAGTGCTGAGACTCTTTTCCAGATTGGCCTAGGTAACTGGGTGCACAGGTCATTGGGGTATACAAAATAGCACCAAGTTCAGCAATGTTTATGAATCTATAACTCACACTTCTCTCCCCAGTCCCTGGCATCTACAAAGCAGAAAGCATTGTAGATCTTAAAAGCCTATTCCTCCCACCGCCAGCCAGGTCCCTGACATTGGCAGAATTCTTCACCTTAGCCACAATGCTGATATAATGGAAATGTTGATTTATTAAGTCTAGCACATGCAAACAATGCATCCAGTTGCATCCTCCTGCTTCTGGTATTCCTGTTCCTCAAATACAGCACAGCAGGCCATAACACTACCCTGTGCTTTTTCTCTTCTTCCTCCTCTCCATTCCCTCCTCATTTCTATAGTCCTTATATTTATACTTCAGTTACAGAAGATGCATCAGACAGAGGCTTTTAAGTGGTGCACAGTCGTGTAAACATTAGCCCACTCCTGGCAAGGCTTAGCACAAGGCTACAGGCACTGAGGACTTATTTCATGTTATTAAAGAAACACATCTTCCCAGAGGGCTGTCACTTCCTGTCCTTCTATCAGCAAGGATTCTGTGGGTTACCCTCAGAGCCTCAAGCACCTGCTCCTGATCCCTCTACTTCAATCAAAGCTGTTTAATTTTTTTATGTTTTACGTATTATGCTTCCACAAAATATTTCTGTGAAGTTGCTAACATAGTTTAATAAAAAGGACTTTAATTCCTCTAAAAATTCAAAGAAATTCATCACTTAAGATGAATTCATCACTTAACATATATATTTGTCCTGAGATATGTCCTAACATATGTGTGTATGTGTGTGTGTGTGTGTGTGTGTGTGTGTGCTCAGATTCTATATTTCTAGAGAAATAGTAGCTGTGAGGAGCAATAGAAATGGAGGAATAGAGAGGAGGAGAACAAATCAAGAAGAGAAGTTTGTAAAACAAAAAAAGGAGAAGATGATAGTTGTATTGGCATAGGGATTTCTTTTTTCTCTGTGATTTGGTTTGGCTTGGTTTGTTTATTTATTTCAGCAAAAATTAAAGTAAATGGTAGATTAAGAGGTGTAACTTCAGCTGGGCATGGTGGTACATGCCTGTAATCCTAGTTCTTCAGAAGGCTGAGACACAAGGATTACAAGTTCAAGACCAGCCTCGGCGAGTAGTGAGACTCTCAGCAACCTAGTAAAACCCCATCTCAAAACAAAAAATAAAAAGGGCTGGAGGTGTGTCTTGGAGGTAGAATGTCCCTGGGTTCAATCCCCAGTAACACACACACACACACACACACACACACACACACACACACACACGTGTAACGTCTTCCAGTTTGTAGGTCCATGATCATGAGTTCTAGTGTTGGTTCTGTATTACTTGAACTATTAACTTCCTCCTTAGCCCTATAAGCATAGAATGGTAATGATAGCAAAGGCTTCAGCAGTAGAAAGCTAAACAGAAGTAAAGGGAAGTGGATCACCAGAATTATAGCTATAGGCAAAAGAAGACTATACTAATTTTAATGTTTTGATCTTGGGTTATTGTGGTTGTTGACTTAGTGGGATTCACCCAGAAGCAGACCCCAAGAAGAGTATTAAATGCAGTGGTTGCATGGGAAGTTCAGATATTATTATCTGGGGGTTGATGCAGGGAAAAGAAGGTAGCTAATAAGGTGTGCATAGATAAGCCACCCACTCAATGGACAAATGAAGATTTGTCTTTGCAGGAAGGTCTGGGAGACAGTGTAAACCACACCTCAGAATTGACCTGGCCAAGGAGTAAGGGAGCTGAGGTATTCATATCCTCACAACCTTCATCCTTAGCAAGGGCTACCTCAGAAGGGCATTAAATCCTGTACATCCCAGTAGAGTAGATCCTGGCAGAGATGAAAGTGCTATCCACAGATAGTTAGGCTTCAGGGCATGGGAGTGGTAAGGGGCTCTGAAGGGACATTGGCAGATCTCCAATAGCATCAAGAACATCTACTACTGTTACCATTTTAATTTATCCATGAATGAGACCTCTAGGTAGTATACAAATCCTTTTAAAGAAGAAAAAATGTGATGAAGACAGCTGGTAACAAAATTTATCTTGGACACATAAATAATACTTAGACTTTTAAATATTAATTATATGCAACTTATATATGTGATTATACCATGTACATGCCTTTATTGGTGATTCTTAAATATTTCAAATTGGAAAAAATATTTTTTTAAATTCATGGTAATCTTTGGTTCTATAATGATGATACAAAATCATCATTTCAAAATCTACATTAGAATTTATTGGGTTGATTTATAGAAATTCTATGTGCTAAGCCAGGAGTGGTGGCACACACTTATAATCTTAGTACTTGGGAAGCTAAGGCAGGAAGGTTGCAGGTCCAAGGCCAGCCTCAGCAGCTTAGCGAGACTCTCAGCAGCTTAGCAAGATTTCTGATCAATACACAAGTTGACGTTTTGGGGGAGAAGCTCTTCAAGTGCCGTATGCATGTATGTCACCATCACTGAACGAGAATATGATGTGAGACTACAATGCACCAATAAAAGTATATAAAAATAATAAATACGTAGTAATAAAAAGGGCTTGAGAGTGCAGCTTGGAGGTAGAATACCCCCATGTTCAATCCCCAGGACCAAAAAGAAGAAGAAGAAGAAGAAAAGAAACTGTAAGTGCTACATTTACATAGTCATTTATTTATACCTTGTTTTGTTTGGAATAGTATTATAGGTGATATGTATGTAAATGCTTCAGATTGAACCCAGATTCTTTCATAGGAAAAAGAAATCAAACTTGGGAATTTAAAGAATTAAATTAGACTCAGCACAGGGAATTGAAAGATTATTGATTTGCATTTTAAAGAATTTTAGTGCAATTGAATTATACATTATAGTGAGATTGGAAGTGGTACAATCATGCATGTTTATGAATGTGCATTCACGTATGCACACATCTCTTGGTGTGGTTCCTGCCTAACCCCATCCTGCTACATATTTTCTTTTTCCCCTTACTTGGTAGTAAGGTTGTTAGTAATTACTTCATATAAATAATATCATTTGATCTATTTTCTTCCTCAAGTCTCTTTCTTCCCTCTCGACCTCCCTTCTCTGATCTCTTTCACTATTCTACTGATCTCACTCCTTATTACCATGAAGTCCCTTTTCTTTCCTGTAGTCAAACAGGGTTGAGTATGAATTTTACCTTTGCCATTGTGCCCCATGACCTTGATTAAGTCTCTTCATGTCTCTTAATCTCAGTATCTTTATCTCTAATCTGGAAAACATAATGAAACCTCATAGAGTTATCATGAGGATTTGGTGAAATGATGAATGGACAGCACCTCTGCTAACATGAAGTATACACTCAGATAAGGTTAGCTTAGGACCAGATGAGTACATGGAAAAAAAAGTGATTAAGTACTACATTTTGTGGTATAGACATTGAATGCAAAGGAGTTGAGGAGAACTGAAGAGGTGAAGGATTCAGAGAAGTCTTTATGGAAATTTAGCAAGGGAGAACTTCGATTAGGGGAGTGAGGAGATGAAATCTTAATAGGTAAGAAAACAGAAATGGCAAGGCAGGAGTGAGGCTCAGGCCCTGTGTTCCACAGTGTCTCTCACCAAGACAGGAGAGAATAGCCTGGGGTTGGCATGGAGAAGACAATTCACTCTCTTCTGAATTTCTAGAATTTGAAGTAAGAAGAATACACCTCACGTGGCTGGAGATAAGGCCAAGCATGGTGAAGAGGCTACAGAAATGAGGGTCATCAGCTTCATGGTGATAGCTAAACTCAATGAGAGAAAGGAGAGAAAGCATAGAATTCAAACAAGGACTGCATTTGTATAGGATACAAGAGGTTATAGGGTGGTAAACAGAAGTGGCCCAATCAAAACTAAAGGAATGTCAGGAGAAGAGCTAAGATAGTTAATGTTAGGAGGCCAATGGAAGAACAGCCTTCAACAAGGAGCCCAAGGAGGGCAGAGGGAGAGAAAGGAGAAGGTCTGTGAGCAGCTGCTCCCTCCCTTAGAAAATTAAACCAGGATATCCAAACTGAGCCCTGAAGAGAGAGCCTTTGTCTAGGGAAGAGAATTAGCTAGCTTTTCTGCCTGCACTGGTTGCCCCCACTCCCTGCCTTAGATTGGCTTGTGCAACTGATTGTCACTTTGCTCCCCCCATCTCCTGCCTGTACACACCCATCCCATACTTAAATAACACACCTTTGGTGCTTTAGCCCAAGCAGGGCAAATGATCTTTTGTTGCCCCTTAGAGAAATTTGAATGTCCTAAATCCTTAAGAGACTGCACAAAGTACTAAGAGACAACAGATGAGAATAAATAGGGAGTGATGCAGAGTGCAGACTCCAGAACTAGGCCACTTTGGTTTGAATCCAGCATCTTCCCTTTGCTAGCTGCAGAACAAGCACAAGCTCTCTATGCCTCCATGTTCTAGTCTGAAAAATGGCAATGATAGCAGTACATTTTTCATAGGTTGTTATGAGAACCCAGTGATATTAATATACACAAAGATTATATATAAGTGCCTGGTACATTTTAAATACAATGTAAGTATTGGCTAATAAATAAAAGACAGAATGAAAGAATTGAAAGACCCGTAATAACTATATGTAATGGTTAAGAGAACAGATATTAGCACAGATCGCCTGAGTTCAAATTGCAGCTCTGCCATTTACTTGCTGTGTAAACTTGAACCTTTCTGGGCTTCAGGTTCTTCAGCTATAAAATGGGAAAAATAATAACAACTACTTCTTAAGTGTAAGGATTAAGAGTCAATGTATGTAAAGTGTTTAGAAAATACTTACTAATTAACAGCCACTGTTACTGGCTGTGTGGCTCATCAATGAAGCATTCTGATTTCCAGGGATCACAGGTGCTGTTCCATTTCACACCTAAAGGAGAGAAAGAGAAGCCTCCCTGAAGGCCTCCACACTAGATTCAGCTTCTTTCACATCCTCACCTCCTCACAGTCAGGCACAAGATGAATAGACCATCCATGCTCTCACCTATCTAACGCTGCTCAGATTTCCTTTCTGAGACCTACCCTTTTCTATGGGGATTGTGTGTGCTGACCCCAGCACTGAGGTGAACCCCTCCAATCAAATGGGAGGATCTTTCTTTTAGAGCAGACACTATATTAATATAATCAATGGGATTTAGCATTAATGTACCATTAACTACAATGAAAATGAAGATAAATCAGTGATGGATGGAGGGGAATAAGAGAATTTTTGCTCCAAGAATGTAGGATTATTGCTCCAAGAATGACTTCTCTAAAAGCAGGAAGGCTGATTGCACATCTAAAAAGTCTGGGAAACATTTTTATGACACAAAGCTGGGGGCTTTCTGAGTAAGGGAGAGTATACCTGAGGGGAAGGGAACCTTGTATTGGTTGGATCCTCAGCTCAGCTGTAATTGCCCAGAACCACCGTTCCTTTGCTGGTATTTGTGGGGTGGAGTGCAGGTAGCATCAGTCTACTTTAACCTGTCACCAGACAAACACCCTGCCACTAGACAGACAAGGGTAGTGCAGAAAAGTTCTCGTTTACTAGATAAAAACCTGCTATTATATGTGAATAATTTTGGTGCTTCAGCTTCCCAAAGCCTTGCAACAAGCAAGCATTATACAAAAAGATACTTTAAATAGTCATTTCCTCAAAATAACAATCTATAAAACACAAATAGTGAATTTCTTTTTACCATAAAAGAAAATTAGATTATCATAAATAGAAGCTATAAATCATATGTGATATGTCTGAACTTTTTATGTACCATAATAACTAATCACTTGGCTATTGGGGCACTGGGGAAATTACAATAAATTATATTTTGTGGGATATGCACCACATGAATGAAGCCAAGAATATTATAGAAGTGACCTTCACCTTGTGTGATGTCATAGAAAAAAATGATGCTGCCCTAATAACTTCATAGGGTTAATTAGTTTTGGAGAACACACAAGAGGCAGCGATGTCACCGAGCTTTTTTATTTTCTTTCCCGTGGGAAGTTGGGCTAATAAAAATGAAAAACATTTCAAGTAGCTAAGTAAGAAAGAATCGTTGCACAGAGTTCGAAGGAAATGCTTTAGGGCTGTCCTCTCAGAAGGCCCAGCTCTCTTTCTCTGTAAACAGCAAATCTTATTCTTGTACATCGGTTCCCATCAACGTGGGAATCTTGGAAATGACCATTGTTTCCAAAACCTGCTCTGACCTGAATTTTTTAATTTGCTGATGAACACGAATCCATTTAATCAGATAGGGAGCTGAGCAGATAGGGAGACATTTATCTGTATAAAATATGCGGCTTTGTTTGGTCGGCCACTTGGATCCCCAGTGGGGGTGGAGGTAAAGTTTCCACAGTCATGCTGATTTCAGATGAATAGGTTTGCTGGTGTCAAAGGCAGGCTGCAGCACTCCACTGGCATCTGGGGTACAGAAGGCTAATTCTTCTGAATAGAGCCATTGATGATTACATTTTGGTGAAACTTAATCATAGAGTAATTAGGCTTTGATTCTTACAAAAACTTACAATTAATCGGATCTTTTATACAACTTTTTTGTTTGATTTAAAGTACCATGTAGGTTAGCTATAGAAACTTAATTTAAATATGGATTTAATTAGAATTGTTTTATGATTTTAATGAGTCTTAAAAGTCTTTTGATGAGCAGACTGTATAATTATGGTATTTAAAATGATTGGGTAAACGCATACTTTTATAATTTACCTTTCAGGAAACTGTATTTTTATGGAGGCTATTTTTTTTTTTTTTTGCATGATGAATTGTTTCATTTTAGTTCAGTTTTTGTAAGGATGGGTACTTAGTTCTGCCCTTGATCACCCAAATGTTTTCTTTCTAGAATGAAATTAAACTTTCATGGAATCAAAAGCATCCGGCATTAGCCCGATATTATAGTTAAATTTAATCACAGAAATATTTTTGGTTTTATTATAAAGGAATCCGAATCACTGCTAAAACTTTTAGCTGGGAACTCAATTTTCTTGCATATCCAGAAACAAACAGGTTACTTAAAGATAAGCTCTTTCTGTAGGGGAAAAATGTGATTGTAGGTAAATGACTTGAAATGTTTTAAAACAGAATTTAATATTGAGTTTTCAACTTTTTAATACACCATCAGAGCCACTAGAAATAAGTACTTGCAACAAACATGCAAAATTGAAAGAGTAGAAAAGAAAGGAAAACATTACATATTTTTCTCTCCTTTGAATATGTTCAATTCCTTGCCCATACTAAATCAGATACCGAACATTTGGTGTTTTTCTATTATTTTTTTTAAAAAGGGCACATAGGTAAGTAATATTTTGACACATGTTTTTATTTTCTACTTTTAATGATACTATTATGCTTTATCCTCTTATGTTCTATCCTTCACTTTCCAGTTTAAATTAAATTATTTGCATGTGCCTGAAAAATCAATCAATGCAGTTTGTCATATCAAAAGAGAATGGAAGAAAAAACATATATTCAGTGTAATAAATGTAGAAAAACACTTGACAAAAACATATCAGGGAAAAAACTCAGCAAACAAGAAGGAGAAAGAGGAGGAGGAGGAAGGGGAAGAGGAGGAGGAACTCAACTTGATTATGTCATCTATAAAAAAACTATAGCCAACATCATATTCATAGATCAGGAAAAGGCAAGGATGTATTCTCTCTCCACTTTTATAAAACATTGTACTGAGTGTCTCCTGTCAGTATAATAAGACAAGAAAGGAGATAAAAGACATGCAAATGGAAAGGGAGAAGTAAAGCTGTCCTTATTTGCAGATGACATGAATGTATAGTCAGAAAACCCCTAAGGAATCTACAAAATAACTATTAAATTTAATGAATAAATTTAGCAAGATTGCAGGATACAAGGTCAACTTAAAAACTATTTCTACATACTAGCAAAAAGCAATTTACACGAAAAAAATTTTAACCTCCATTTAAAATAACATTTAAAAGATCAGGAATAAATGTAACAAAAAAATTCAAGACTTGAATACTGAAAACTATAAAATATTGCAAAAAGAAATTAAAACATTTCAAAGGAGAAGTAAAGTGTGTAAATGGAGGATACATCATGTTCAGGATTGGAGATATAATATTTTATGATGACAATCCTTAAAGATCCTAAAGATCTTTAAATTCCATGCAGTTCCAATAAAAATCCAAACAAGATTCTTTGAAGAAACTGACATGATTTAAAAATTTATATAAAAAAATAAAGGATTCAGAATAGCCAAAACAATTTTGAAAAAGAACAAGAACGTTGGTGTTACATCACCTTTTTGAAGATTATTAATCAAGGCAGTGTAAAACGGGGATCAGAATAGGTATGTAGGAAAATGGATCTTAATAGAGACTCCAAAAATAGATCCACACTTAAATGGTCAATTTATTTTTGACAAAAGTGTTAAATTTAATGGGGAAAAAAAGTGTTTTAACAATAGCCCTGGAACAACTGGATGGGGAAAATATGAACCTAGATCCTTTTGCATACTTTTTTAGTCAGTTTTCCCATGACTATGAAAAAATACTTGAGGTCAGGAAACTTTATAGTTGTTGAGGCTGGCCTCAAACCTGGGATCATCCTGTCTTAGCCTCTCAAGTACTATAATTACAGGTGTGCACCACCACACCTGGTGAGGCTGGGTAACTGTAAAGAAAAGAGATTAGCTGGGTGTGGTGTGGCATGCCTGAAATCCCAGTACTTTGGAGCCTGAGACAGCAGGCTCACAGTTGGAAGCCAGACTCAGCAATTTAGCAAGATCTTGTTTCAAAATAAAACAGTAAAAAGGGCTGGGGTGTATTGCTCAGAGGTAAAACACCCCTGGGTTCAATCCCCAGTACCTCCCATCCTTAAAGAAAGAAGGAAGAGGGAGGGAGGGAGGGAGGGAGGGAGGAAGGAAGGAAGGAAGGAAGGAAGGAAGGAAGGAAGGAAGGAAGGAAGGAAGGAAGGAAGGAAGGGATTTATGTAACTCACAGTTCTGGAGATTCAAGGTCATAACACCAGCATCAGCTTGGCTCTGATGAGAACATCATGGCAGGTGGCACCACAATGACAGGAACATGTATGAGAGGGAGAGATCACATGGTTAGACATGAAGCCAGAGTGATCCAGGGTTTGGACTCAGGCTTTTATAACAAGTTGCTCTTGTGAAAACTAACTCAGGGTCCCATAAGTACTACCTTAATTTCCTGAGCACAAGGTCCCCAGAGAGCTTAGGTTCTTCCACTAGAAGGATTGGTAAAGATATTCATCACTAGTTTTCAGGGAAATGTAAATTACTACCCCAGTGAGATATTGCTGCATAACTACAGGAATAGTTAAAATGAAAAGGACTGACAATAATACGTGTTGACAGGGATGTGGAGTAACTGAAACTTCCACATAGTACTCGTGGGAATGAAAACTGGTATTGCTACTTTGGAAAAACAGTCTGATAGTTCTCCTTCTGGGTAATTTGCCCAAGTGAAATGAAAACACATGCCCATAGGAATATGTGGTTGCAAATGCTCACAAAAGCATTATTCACAACAGCCCAAATGTGAAGCAACCCATTTAATTGTTCATCGACTGTTGAATGAATAAACAAGTTGTGGTATATCCATGTTGTGAAATACTACTCAGAAATAAAAAGTAACAAAATATTAATAACTCAAACAGATGAATCTCAAAAGCATGCTAAATAAAAGAATCAAAGACAAAAGAAAATATAGTTTATGATCCGATGAACATAAAATTCTAGAAAAAGCAAGACTATGACAGAAAGCAGAGCAGTGTTTACCTGGAGCCAGGATTGTAAAATAGTATTGATTACAAAGACAAATGAGAAAATTTATTTTTACTAATACGTATGAATTAAACATCTCTTTATTGACTCACTTGTTGTCACTCATCCCTTCTTACATCAACACCACTGGCATGTGTTGTTCTGAAATCTGTTCTTACCTCATTACTTCTTGCTAATAGAAATATTATTCACTGATAGCTGGGCGTGGTGGCGCATGCTTGTAATCCCAGTACTTTGAGGCTAAGACCGGAGGATCTGGATTCGAGGCCAGCTTCAACTATTTAGTGAGGCCCTCCGCAACTTAGTGAGACCCTGTTTCAAAATAAAGAATAAAAAAATAGGAGCTGGGGGTGTAGCTCGGAGGTAGATTCCCCCTGGGTTCAATCCCCAGTACCGCAAAAAAAAAAAAAAAAAAAAAAAAAAAGAAATATTATTCACTACTTTATGAAGGTCAATAAATACTGGCATTAGTACACCAATAATAAAAGAAAAGCATATAAGCAAAAGTATGACTTCTATAATATACTATATAATCTATATAACCAATTGTAACTTTTAAAGGTTACCAGGATTTTATTTTTATACTTTTATTGGTGTGGTATAATATGAGTGGTTTAAAAAAAAATTTTAAATGAGACTGTAGATATAGCTCAGTGGTAGAATACTTGCTTTGAACTCATGAAGCCCTGGTTCAATAACTCAAACAGATGGATTCGAAACCCAAATTTTTAAGAATCATGATTAACTGATGCTAGAAGTTTTTATGGACCCTGTTCTACTATGTTTTTCAAGAAACATGCATTCATATGCTGTGAATTGATGGCTTGCTGTACTGAATGGAGAGCTTGTTGAGGATTAATTCCTGAAACAAGACCAGAGTAGGAGGGCAATCCTTCCAGAGACTTGGAATTAAAAAAAAAAAAAAAAACTTAATAAAAGAGGAGTTATCAAATTTGATCCAATAGCTACAGGTAAAACATGTGGTGGGTTTCAAAAGGCAAATGGGATAACTGGGCATGGTGGCGCACACTTGTAATCCCAGGACTTGAGAAGCTGAGACAGGAGGATACCAGTCTGTGGCCAGCCTCAGCTACTTAGTGAGGTCCTCCGCAACTTAGTGAGACCCTGTTTCAAAATAAAGAATAAAACATAGGGCTGGAGGTGTAGCTTGGAGGTAGAATGCCCCTGAGTTCAGTCCTCAGAACTACATACACACACACACACACACACACACACACACACACACACACACACACACAAAGGCAGATGGGATGAATAGAAATGTTTAATATGTGGCTTCCTTATGAATTCGGAGAAGCACTTAAATCTCTACATGTATCTCTTAACAAAACTTTATTTCTTTTAGTAGTTGCCCATTAATAATCTTCAGAATCCTCAAGACTCTGTGTAGTTTATTATAGTATATAAGATAGTATTTTAGATGTGCTCTAGTGACACTCAATGTGGTAGATTATAATAGTAAAGACCTTTCGATAAATCACAAATCCTAGGATTTTACACCCCTCTGGTCATGTGACTTGTGTTAATCCATAGGCATCAATAGGTATAATATGAGTAGAGCCTTAATGAGTATTGGCACACTGGGATGTCCTTTTGGAACCCTGAAGCCACCACAATATGAGGAAGACAGGCACGAAGGCCATCGAGCAGAGATGAGCTGCCGGCTAACTGCAGCCATGTGAGTGAACAGAAGCAAGATAAACCGAACTTCCCGGAGAGAACTGTGGAAAATAACAAATTACATTGTTTTAATTCACAGAATTTTGAGTTGGCTTGATACATAATAGACAACCAATATGTGGAGATGTCAGTATTTCATTTGGGGAAATGACTTCATCCTGAGTTGTGGATTTTTCATTGAAAAGGCACAGAAAGTACAGATTTAAAAATTGAAATGACAAGGTTAAACAAAGAGGGGTCTATGGTGATATGGCCCTGTTATATAGTTCCTTTTCCCCTTTTCCTCTCTCTCTCTCTCTCTCTCTCTCTCTCTCTCTCTCTCTCTCTCTCTCTCTCTCTCCTTCCCGCCTCCATGTTGTAAGAGTATGTAGCCTTCCACTCTCCCTCTCTCTGCTTCCTGGTACTATGTCCTGAGATCAGCAGACCCCGACCTCACATAGGCTGAACTCTCCAAGGAAACTGTGAGCAAATAAATCTTCCTTTCTCTAAACTGTGTGTGCTCAGACATTAGTAACAAGGGTGGGAATGTTGACCAAGACAGCCTTTCTTTGATACAAAAGGCAAGAGCTAGACATGGTGGTATATGCCTATATTCCCAGTATTTAGGAGGCTGAGACAGAAGGATCTCAGGTTCAAGGTCAATACATGAGACCTTGAACCTGCGATCAACAAGTTTAGTGAGACCTGTTTCCAAATAAAAAATAAAAAAGACTGGAGTGTAGCTTGGAGGTAGAATGCCCCTGGGTTCAATCCCTAGTACAAATAAAGAAAGGGAAGGACAGGTGGATGGACAGACGGAAGGAAGGAAAGAGACAAAAGAACTTCTTGAGTACAGGGACCGTATCTTATTCCAAATGTCCAGCCTGGTGTTTGGTTCTTACAAAATATATAGTAAATGTCTAATAGATAAATGACTACCAAATGAAGTTAAATATGGTGGAAATGATAGGCAAATGTTTCTGAATCCTATTGTATGAAGTTGAAAATAACAAAACTGGGTTGAGTTCAGTATATTTACAGAATTGGTTATCACACTTTTGCAGAACTGAAAAAGTATTAATTTCCTTCATTCTGAGAAATGCTGAGTGTTGAATTAGCCAACACAACTTAAATTCTAGTCACCCACTGGTCAGATGTGTGACCTGGTGTAAATTATATTAGTAGTCCCACTTTCCTTAGCTATCACAATGGAGATAACAATATTTACCCTGATTGGTTGTCTTAGCATTAAATAGAATAATAAATCTGAAAGGGCAAACAGCATCCATTGCACAGTAATACTTTCTTCTTCCTTTCCTTCCTTCTACATTTGGCATCTCTAGGAAAACTGTTCTCTAATCACTGATGCTTCTCATACCAGGTAGGTTTCCACACCAAACAGTTCACCAGTTCTCTACAGACACCAACTGTATATCCTCCAATTTTATTTAATTCTGAAAGTCACTATCCAGAGTTAATACAGACCCCACAGATTGAAAGTTCAGTCCACAAGACTGCCATTACTTCAGATACCAGTCGCAACTAGTGGATCCCCAGGTTATCCACACTTCTAACTTGGCTACAAATCTAGAGTTCCTGTAGCCTCCTTAGGTTCAGTAATTTGCTACAATGTCTCAGTAAAACCAGAAAAACACTTATGTTTACCAGTTTACAACAAAAATACTGTAAAGGATCTGAAGGAACAGTCAGATGAAGAAGTACCTGCTGTGAGATTCAGAAGTAGACTGAGTTCAGGAGCCCTGTCCATGTGGAGTTGGAACACACCACCTTACCAGCGCAAGGATGCATTCACCAACCTAAAGGCATCCTGTCCTGTAATTTTATGGAGGGAAAAAACATCATTTAGAGGTTTTTTTTTTGTGGTTTCATTAGACAGACATGATTGAAAAAGTCATTGACCATTGGCCATTGACTCAATTTCTAGCTCCTCTCTCCTCCCTGTAGGTTGCATGTGAGATTAAAAGTTTCAGCCCTCTAACATGCCCTGGTCTTTCTGGAAACCAGCCCTATTCTGATGCTATCTAAGAACCCCAGCCACAAGTTGTCTCATTAAGATGCAGAAAGACACTAATCACTTTGGAGATTGCAAAAGTCTTAGGAGCTTTAATAAAAAAAAGTAAATGAAAATTGCTCCTATTATTTCTATCACTCTGGAAATTACAAGGGTAATTTTGGGAGCTCTAGGTCAGGAATATGGGCAGAAATCAAACATACATTTATTATTATGTCATAATATCCATAACAGCTTTCCAAAAGGAACCGAACTCTGGTTGCACTTTTGGTATAGTCTGATGTTGAGTCAGAAAACATGAAAACAAAACTCCACAAACTGTCCTCATTGTTCTTCCATGCTCAGGTACCTGAGAACACTCGAGGCAGAGCACCATGGGAGATGAGTTAAGGAAGGGTTGTAAGTACTGAGAACCTGTTCCCCACCTTCCCAGAGATAGCACTGTGCTAACTGCCTGTTTATCCTTTCATTCTCCAAATATGTACTGAGAAGTATTACCAAGTATTTTACTGGCTTGTCAAGTTATTGAACTAACAGATTGTCCTCAAAAAGGGAAGGACAACAGAAGTTTTAAAAAATTCCAAATAATCTCTCGTTATGCGATCTTAGAAGTACTCACACCTGTATTTTATGATAAAGGGAAAAAATTGGATAACTTTTCAGGGGGAAGCAGAGAAGGAGACCAGAGACAGAATGCACAGAGGAAATGTAGCAGAAATAAAGACATCTAGAAGTGTGGATAACCTGGGGACCCACTAGTTGCGACTGGTATCTAAATGTAAAGAAATAAAGCAGAAATAGGTCTTCACAACAAATAGTCTGCTCTTCCCTCCATGAATAGCCAAAGAATGGCTGAGCCAGTAGAGGCTGTGGGGAGAAGTGAAGGTCTTAATAAAGTGCAGGATGGAAGAAGCATGATGGAAGATGAAGCTGGGGATATGAGCAGGGTTTGAATCATAAAAGGATTTGCATGTGTTGATTGATAAGGAGCATAAACCTTCTCTCAGCAGTGGCAAGTCACTAATGAAGAGCCATCGAAGAGAGATGACTGGAGTTGAGACAAGGCAGTTCCCTGCAGCTGGTATCCAGGAGCAGAGGATAAGAGTCAAACATAACTTGTAGACATTAATTTGTCCCACACTAAATATCTTTGGAACCAAATGAAAACTTTTAAAACCTCTTAGGATTTTTCCATCTTCAGCCACTGTGAAACTATAATGGATGAAATCGGCGCATTGGAATTTCAGTAAATGTTTTGCTCTTCCTCTGTGGAACAAGTTCTTGCAATACACTGGCCTCCATTCCCTTTACCTTTCTGTTCTCTCCCAGACCCCCTCCTGGCTGTGTGTGCCATGGAATGTCTTGCAGCAGTAATACATTAGGTTAATAAAGCAATTATTTAATTGACTCTAATTTCATTGGCATTCCTATTAGCTAAAGGAGAGTGGTTCAATCACTGTTTACATTTGTAAAGCCAATATTATGGCTTAAATTATGGCCTTTGGATGAATTTGAAAATTGAAGCCTGATAATCCTTAAAGCAATATTTACAGAGGACTCTTTGTAAAGAATAAAGGGAATGGAAACAAGCATGCATTAAGTCAGAGGGGCTTTTAAATATTCATTTTGCAATCAGCTTCACTGGCTTCTGGGCTACTATCTAACTTTATAATTCTTGTAGAGAAAACCAAAATATCTTGCTTTAATTTTCCTTTGAAACATAAATGATTACTTCCCATTCTCTTTTCTGGTTCTACAGTACAGGAGTCCCAAATATAATGCCCACAATGCAAATGTTCTTCCTCCATAGAACTCCTACTGTCATTTAAAAATTCACAATTTAGAAATAAGACATTTTGAATAGGTAGTTTCCAATTCAAAGTGGAGTTCATCTAGTAGCCCTTAATTCCACCTTCCCAATAAAGTAGCTATTAAAATACAAGAGGTGATTTTTAAAAATCTCACAACTCTGAAAACAGAAATTTAAGAAACCTATTGTCAATGGTTTTTCCATGAACCTCAAGATGGAGGGAGGGATCTTGATGATGTTCTCCTACTTGGAAGATGAATAACTAACTCAAAGCACCCAGGTGATGCTTGTAAAAATATGCTGTGAGTTAAATGAAAGTAAAATCACTCTGAAAATAATACCACTAATACATGCCTAATATGGGGATCAGGTGAAATATATCAGTCAAAATATTAGAGTACTGTGTGACACTGGAGATCATGAAATTAACGATAAGGCCTCATTAATTTCAAGAAAGGGGGAAATAAATTTAAAACATCCACAACACTTGGAAAGCTTCCCCCCAGTAGGTAAAAAACAAAACAGGTTAATAAAAAGTGACAAAAAGACTAGCTTTATACTTTCCTGAAGAACTAAATGCCATAAGATGATAGCGTGACATTGACCTCATTGTTTGGCACCATCTTTATTTTTATTTTTATTGTTATGTCGTATGAGTACATGTTAGTGTGATTCATAGTGATATATTTATATATGGACATAACATTACCTGATCTGTTTTCTTTCTAAAGCCTGTCCTTTTTCTCCCCTCCTCCCTCTCCACACATGATAGAGAGATTCATAGTGATACACTCATGTAGACACATACCATCATTTGGCCAATTTCTTTCTCTAAGCCTCCCCTTCTGTTCTTCTCCTCCCTCCACCAGTCTTCTTCCACTATTCTTCTGGTCTCTCTTCTCACTTTCATGAGGCCCCTTTTCTTTCCTTTCTCACTCTAGTTTCCATATATGTAAGAAAGCACCCAGCCCTTAATTTCTATTTTTTTTCTTTTTTTTATTGGTGCATTATAATCTTACATCTTTGTTAGGTACAAGCTGGTAAAGGCATACATGCACACATCTCTCATTTAACCCTAGCCCTTGATTTCTGAGTCTGGATCATCTCCCTTAGAATGATGTTCTCCAGTTCTATCCATTCACCTGCAAATGACATGATTTCTTCTTCTCTATGGCTGAGTAAAACTCTATTGTATACACAACAGAGTTAAAATATACTGCATTTTCCTTGTCCATTCATCTATTGACAGACATTAGATTGGTTACATAACTTGGCTATTATGAATTTTAACACCATATTTTCTTATTTGACAACAGAAACGTTGCAAAAAATAGTACACTGTTTCCACAGACCCTTCACCTGGAGTCCCCTTATTTTGATGTCTTACATAACCAAGGGGCATTTATGAAAACCAAGAGTTAACTTTGGTTGTGGATAATACTATTACCCAAGGTACAGAACTCCTCCAGAATTTACCAGTTTTCCCACTAATGTCCTTTTGTTGTTCAGGACCACACTTTACATTCAGTTGGCATGTTTCCTTAGTCATCTCCAATTTGTGACAGTTCCTGAGTCAATCTGTTCTTCATGACCTTGACACTTAGGACGGATACTGGTTAGTTATTTTTTAAATATACTTTTATTGTTACATTGTGGCCTCACATCATAATGTCTTCCAAAGGAAGAGGGACATACATGCACACAGCACTTAGTGAGCTTCCCCTAGCTCCCTTCCCACCTCCCCCTTCCCAATACATGATACTGAGATAGGCATTGATAAATTCACATATATACATAAAGTCAATATAAATGTTTTCTTCATAATTCTCCACTCCCCACACTATCCCAGACCACCTCCTTCACTCCACTCGGGTTTCTCCTCCATTATCTAAAGTCCATCTCCTATCCTCATTACTCCCTAGCTTCTAGCTTATGCATATGAGAGAAAAAATATGACCTTTCACTTTCTGTTTCTAGCTAATCTCATTGAACATAATATTCTCCATGTCCATCCATTTTCCTGGAAATGACATAATTTTGTTCTTGCTGAGCATCTCAATTTGCTTTTATCTAATGCTTTTTTATAGTTAAAGTTGTACATGAATGGCAAGAAAAGCATAGAGGTGACAATGTCTTTTTTTGGGTATCATAATAGGGATTATATCATGTCCGTATATTTTGTTACTGGTTCCCCTTTATCACTTGATTAAGTTGGTACTTATTAGGATTATTCTCTATAATGCCATTATTTTCCCTCTATAATTACTAAATATTTGGAGGAAGATACTTTGGTGTTATACGAATATTCTACTTTTTTTTTTTTTTTTTTCCGTACTGGGGATTGAACTCAGGGGCATTCTACCTCCGATCTATACCCCCAGCCCTATTTTTTATTCTTTATTTTGAAACAGAGTCTCACTAAGTTGCGGAGTGCCTCACTAGGTAGCTGAGGCTGGCCGAGAACCCAGATCCTCCTGTCTCAGCCTCCCAAATGCTGGGATTACAAGTGTGCGCCACCATGCCTGGCTAATATTCTACTTTTGCATAAACTTTCACCCACTGATTTTAGCATTTGTTGTGTGGCAATTTTTTCTGTGGTTTTTTAATGACTTCTATTTCCCTCATCCTTTCATATTATTATTTAGAATTATTCTTTAAGGAAGAGTTGTCATTTCTTCCCCCCATTTACTTGGCTATTTATATTAGTAAGGATTCAAGAATATTTAATTATCTGGCTATAATCCAATGCTACTATCATTTTGCTGCTTAAATTGCTGAAAATTTGGCAATCAGTAACTTTTCCAGGGTGGCCCCTATGCTCTTATCATATGCTTCCATCTTTTCTTTTTTTTTTTTTTTTTCACTTCACTTTCAGATGCTCCAGGATTATATTGTATTTCCTTGTCTCAGCCCCTAGAATCAACTCTTTTTCCAAAGAGCCCTGTTGCTTTTATTGGAGAAAGGAATTTAGAAACCAAGTTCTAGGAATTGGCTATGCTCATTGCTACTGGAGTAATGTTTATCCTCTTTCCATGAGTAGAGCAAGGAAATAAATGTGTGATGACTGATGCAACACTCTTTTGGTGTTTAGCCTTAAAGTATCCAGTCAAAATGCATGTTTCATAGTTTCTTAGGTCATTTTCCTCTTCCTTATTCCCTTCAGTATAATCATGTGATTTACTTGTAATATAGTTAGATTCCCTTGTCACAGTCTGCATTCATTTTTTTCCTTGCAACTTGTTGGATTTTGTTGGTATTGTTTTCATACAATACAATTTACTTTTTGTGTGTACAGTTCTATGTGTTTGGTAAATACCTAAAGTCATGTGTTCATCACTACATTTTGCTACAGAACAATTTCATATCCCAAAAATGTAAGTTACCTTCTATGAACAATCTCTCTTTCCACTCCCAAACCTCTAGCCACCAATGATCTGCGTTCCTACCTATAATCATCCCTCTTGTCATGTAAAATGAAATCCTACAACATATAGCCACTTGACTCTTCTTTTACTTAAGTAGATAGCTAGCAATGGGATAAATAAGTCATATGGCAGGTGTCTGTTTAACTTTTAATAATTTGTCAAAACATTTTCCAAAGTGGTTGTACCATTTTGCATTCCCATTTGTATATAGCACTCAAAGGAGAAAATTTGTAACCTAAGAATTTTTCCTTCCTAGACATTGATTATATGCAGGACTCTGTTATTCAAGAATTCAAAATTATAGCACCAAATGCCATTTTGGGAAAAAATACTTAAAGTGATACTCTGAGAGTGAAATAAAAATTAAGAGCTTGAAAAATGCATTCCTAACAACATCTAAAGGGAAGAAAAATGAAAGAAGTATACTTCCTTCTCATAAGAAAATGATATCTATGAAGAGAGATCATATCATATCATATTAACAATAATACCAGAACTCTCATTGAAGTCAAGGGGGAATAAAATTTCCAATCTTTTTATTTAGCATTACTCTAATATTTCTATAGTACAATAAGACCCAAATCAGAGAGAGAGAGAGAGAGAGAGAGAGAGAGAGAGAGAGAGAGAGAGAGAGAGAGAGATATGAAATAAAGAACTAACTTTTGGAGAGAAACAGTAGGGAAAGGTTAGTAATTAAATGACATGATTTTTAGAAAACCCTAAAATGCCAAGTAAAATCTTAAACAGAAATCAGTAAGGCTACGAAAGACAAGAAAAAAATGGAAAAACATCAATATCCCAATAAGAAACAGAAGAAATAGTAGGAAAAATTATATGAATAATAGCAACATATATACCATAAACTTTCTAAGAATAACTCTAACCAAATATATAGGATCTACTTATAGAAAACTATGAAACTTATTTAAATACAGATGATCTGAATACTGACTTTAACATTACTACCATTTATTAATTTGTAGATTTGATTACTCATCCAAAATTTGTCACAAATGTAATTTCCTTAAGTAAAAGGGTAAAAATTATCATATTCACTACTTTATCTTCTGTGCCTAATATATCACCTGATTCATAGTAGGCATTCAAAAATATTTACTTCTAGACAAGTGTGGTGGCACACACCTGTAATTCCAG
The DNA here is from genome assembly GCA_004027655.1 of Graphiurus murinus. Lineage (NCBI taxonomy): Eukaryota > Metazoa > Chordata > Mammalia > Rodentia > Gliridae > Graphiurus > Graphiurus murinus. Next base: position 87,784 of record PVLC010003146.1, read on the forward strand.
TACTTAGGAGGCTAAGATAGGAGTATCATAGGTTTGAGGTCAGCCCCAGCAACTTAGCAAGACCCTCACCAATCTAGCAAGATCCTGTTTATAAATAAATAAATAAATAAATAAATAAATAAATAAATAAATAAGATGGGGCATACCTCGGAGGTAGAATGCTCCTGGGTTCAATCCCCAATAACAACAACAAAAAATTATTTCTACATAGTATTTTGTTCAGTGATCTGCTTATATAGCTTATAAAGTTTATTCACTAAGTAGCTAAGCAGTAACAAGACTGCCATAGTAATGCATGCATATCTATGTTTATAGCTGCACAATTCAGAATTGCCAAACCATGGAACCAGTTTTGTGGGATAGACACACAATGGAATTCTACTCAGCCACAAAGAAGAACAAAATATGTCATTTGCAGGGAAATGGATGAAACTAGAAAATATTATGCTAAGTGAGATTAGTCAGTCACAAAAAGTGAAAGATCAGATGTTTTCCCTCATATGCAGAAGCTAGCGAGAAATGGGAACACAGGAGGAACTCTAGACAAAGGAGGAGAAACCTTAGTGGAATGAAGGAGGGGACCTAACTCAGGGAGACAGGAAGGGGGGAAGAAGATTTGAAGAGAGAGACATTTCAATGGATATTGAAGGTGGGAAGGTAGAAGTGAGGTGGGAACTGAGGAAGGGTTCAATGAGTGCCGTGTGGATATATGACTCTGCCACTCTGAACTGCATCCAGATGTATGCTTGCAATGCACCAATACAAAATAAATAAATAAAATATTACCTATACCAAAAAAAAAAAAATCTAAGCAGTTTTTGAAAGAACCTTGGACTAATTAACATTGCCCAGCAAATTGCAGTACCACCCCTACCCTGCTCTTAGCTTGAAGAACAGAAACTGCAGTCCAGCAATATGATCTGTTTTGACTTTCCAACTCCAGAATTAATAGACTCCAAAAGACAACATACGGAATTTCAGAGCTTAGAAGAATTTAGAGGGTTTTAGAAATGTCTCATCTCCATTAAAAGGTCATACTTCATCTTTTCAATTTTTATCCCACAAAGCAAATGAGCAAATGAACAGGTATAGATTAGCAATTTAAGTTATTTTAAAAAGAAAAACCTAGAAAAGAAACCTGCAAAATCTATGAGCAGGTTAGGTGAACTATTTGCCAGCCTACAATCTGAGTCTTTTATCTGGAATCTTTCTGCATCCAAGTAATACAGAATTTAAGGTTAATGATGATTCATGGTATTCTACTACTTGATGGCTTTGTTTCATTTCATAATTAGGTTAACTTTTTCCTCATAAAATTTGATTAGTAGTATTTTCCTAGATTTTAAAATGATGCAATGGTATCATAACATTTGTTAAAGTTGGGTAAATATCTGAACCACGAAACTGAAGATAACACATTTTCTTGATTAGTATTGTCATTTTTCTGATGTTTTCTTATTCATGGGCATATGTGTGTGTATTTATGTTTTTATGTGTTTGCTGATGGTGAAGATATTGTGTAATAATTTCCCTGGTATGCCTTCAAATAGAAACTGCATATCAACACTACTAATGGTAAGGTCATAGTGACTTACTGAGAGAAGTAATCTGGATTCTATGGAGGTATATTGAAATTTTGTGAAAATGAAATTAGAGATGCATCATATTTCAGCAGTAATGAATCTGTTTATGTTGTATAAAGTCATGTAAGGATAAGAAAAAGCAGTTTTTCAAACTCAGTGCTTTTTAATGGCCAAATGTTTATTCCATTGGGTAATTAATATGCTATATTACTGAAGTATTCTTTGGGCATAGTTCATTTTCTAACTAGTGTTGAAAAATAACTGGTCTGTGAGAGGCGTTTTACATTTTTAAATGATAATTCTAAATTGTTTGGTAAAACCTTTTTGATTATATCTTATTGCTTATAAATGAACAGGCTGGCAAAAACCTTGTTGTCAATGACTAAACTTTAAATGAAGGTAAGCATATAAAATATCAATAGACATTACCAGTACTATTGCATACTGCTGAACCAATAAAGCATTTTAGCAACAAAGGAAATTTAATAAATTTGATATGTAAATCAGAGTTGTAATACAGTAGCAGGGACTCATGACATAAATTTAGACAATAGTGAGGATAACCTTTGAATATAATCTGCCTATAATTGAATTAGGCTTGCTGCATTTGGGCCACATTTATAGGTTATAGCAAATCAGATGGGGGCAAGATAGAAGAAATTGAAATGATTTTGCTTACTAAGTATCTCAATATCAGTTATTTTTAAATGCTTCCAATATATTTCCCCACATGGATGACAGTATTTGAACTTAAATTTGCATAGTTAAATATAGAAAGAAGGGCTGGACATATAGCTCAGTAGTAGAGCACATACTTAGCATGTAAGATGCCTTGGGTTAAATCTTTAGCACTACAATCGTGTGTGTGTGTGTGTGTGTGTGTGTGTGTGTGTGTGTGTGTGTGTGCTGATTCATTTGATGTTAGAATTTAAATTAGGTAGAAAAACTCAGAGAGAAGAATAAAGTGCAATGTATGGGACTGTGATGGTCAGCAACAAAGGTCTCTGAGTGATAAAGGACATCTTTAAAGGTACAAAGTAGCTGTGGTTTAGTCTCTTGGGAGTCACAGAAGGAGGTAGCATAGTGCTCAACTTTCTCTGGTGCCAAAAAGCTCTGCTCTGAAGCTGTTAGAATTTTCTGTTTATGACGATTGCACCCACTGCAAAAATAAAACATTATTAAACATAATCACACCTTAAGCTGTAATGACAGATGTTAAAATGTTTATAAGCAGTTGAAGGGGAACACAGGTCACAAACAGATATCTGGAAGCAATGAGCCAAGAATGTTTGGGAAAATAATCTATTTTCTGGCAAATGATAAGATTTTAGGGTACAAGAGATAATGGGTGAGATAATTGGAAAGATATAGCAGAGAGCCAGTGTCTAATTAAATTGACAGCATGTGTAGGATTTTATTCAGGGAAAAATACCAGTGATCTGGGTTGGACCACCTTTTAAGGTTTGTGTTCTGCAATGAGAGTGCTCCTAGAAAATGCCTTATAAACATTTACCTGTACTAGCTTGTACCCAACAAAGATGTGTGATTAACCCTGTTGTACCCAAGAAATGTATAAAAACCCATGCTAAAAAAAAAAATAAATAAATAAATAATGAAAAAAAAAGAAAATGCCTTATAAACAAAGGCTAGAAACATCACAGATTTTTGGAGCAAGTTTATGTTTTCTTTGTGTATCAGGATAGATACCATACCAGTGATATTCATCCAGGGTGGCGGTGAAATAGGAATGGGGCATGAAGGGTACTAGCTATGTGAGTCAGTCAGTATGAAGATTCTGTTTTGGAAGGAAGATGTTTAAATTTTAAAAATCAGTAAGTATTATAGAGTATTCATGCTGCCTTTACATTATGGCATTCAACTAAAAGATAAATAAAAAGGAATGGATTGATAGGGCTGGCAATTGGATGTAGTAAGAGTAAGGCTGAATAAATAAGCAAAAGACAAAATTTTTTATTTAATAAGATTATATTTTTCAGATGTTATTTGACCTCTTAAGGCAGGATGGGGCTGATGGTTTTTCTAGCAATACTCACATCTGAAATAGTATCACGTACATTTTTAGCTAGTACTCAAACAAATTCCATATTCTATACAAATGGGGAAATGCAATTCATAATTGACAAGGTATGAATTTTTTATACTTTAAGCCATGAGGCTGCCACATCAACAAATGTAATTCCTTAGCAAATATGTCTTATGTTTATATTTATGAAATGTACACAATTGACACAGAACCCAAAAGGGAATAAGTGAGCATTTTAAATATATATGTGTATTTACTTTGATTTGCAAACTCCATTCTGGGAAGCATTTATTAAATTAGAAACAAGGAATGAATGCAAGCAAAATGTTCTTAGAATTTCACTTTATCCTGATCTTGATATTGCTTTTTTGGATTTTGCCAAAGCTTGGACTTCCATTGGCTAAAGTGTTGGTCTTGCTCTGTTTTATTACTTTTATTCTTAAATATGTAGTAAGCTATTCTCAAAAGTGAATGTGATAAGTCGGGCATGGTGGTGCACACCTGTAATCCTGGGAGGCTGTGATAGGAGGATCTCAGGTTTGAGACCAGCCTGGGCAACTTAGAAAGACTCTGATTTAAAATAAAATAAAAAACAACAAAAGACTGAGGGTGTAGCTCAGAGCTAGAACATCCTTGGGTTCAATCTCCAGTAACACACACACACACACACACACACACACACACACACACACACAGTGAACATGATAAATTATTAAAGTTTAAAGACTCCAGAATGAAAACCAGCATACTGTGATGATTACTGTGTGTGTGTACACAAGTCAAGAAGTCTCTATTGTGTCATTCTGCTCTATCCAAGGGTGTCTCCTTCCTTTCTTGATGTGTGGTAGGTTGTGTTTTCCAAAGATTATTGCAACAGTATCATATGTCCTACAAAATATTCTAGAACTTTTCTACTCCCCCATAAAGAGGTAAAGCCTAGCCAAGTGTGGTGGCACATGCCTATAATGCTGATATTTAGAAGGCTGAGATAGAAGGATTGCGGGTTTGAGGCTGCCTTAGCAATTTAGCAAGGTTCCATAGCAGCTTATCAAGATCTTACTTCAAAATTAAAAATAAAATAGGAATGGGGATGTAACTTAGAGGTAGAATGCCTCTGGATTCAACCTTCAGTACCAAAAACAAAAACAGTAATGTCTAACATTATTTCCTTTAAATTTGTGAACCCATAGAATACTGGTTAGAAACAGGTGAATTTCAAGGTTTGGCCATAAAAGGCAATGCAGCTTCTGAACCAAGACACAGTCATTAGAACCTTAAACTGTAATGTAACAAGACCTACTAACTGGGAGCTGCCATGCCGAGAGGAAGTCCAAGTCACATTGAAGGACCACATATAGATGCTCCTGATGACCACGTTAGCTAAAGGTCTTCCAGATAGCCAACATCACCCACTAGACATGTGAATAAAGATGCCTCAGATAAGTGCCCCCTGATCTTTGAATCTTCTAGTTGAGGCTCTTGACATCATGGAGTGGATGTAAGCTGTCTCCACTGTGATACTTCCAATGGCTTTATCATACACTGATAGGACTTAGAATATTTACATGAGCATTAAGCAAGCATCTTGAGAAGCTCGCAGGCATCTTTTACCCTGCATCAGTTCCTGATGGCATTTGCCCTCATAAATAGGAGAGCATGATAGAGAAGTGTTGCTATTTTTTCACATTTGCTTAATATACTTTTAAAAAGTTAAAATAGCTTGGTGTAGTGGTGCATGCCTATAATCCCAGTACTTGAGAGGCTAAGACAGGAGGATGACAGGTTCAAGACCAGTCTCAATAATTAAGCTAGACTCTGAGCAATTTAGTGAGACCTTGTTTCAAAATAAAAAGGGCTACCTCTAACTTGGAGGTAGAATGCCTCTAGGTTCAATCTTCAGTGCCATAAAAGTAAATAAATGAATAAATAAATAAATACAAAATTAAAATAATTTTATAAATTATTTTAGGATTTAGCTTTATTACCAAAAATAACTTCATATATAGAAAGCAAGTCATTTTGAGGAGCTATGATAATCTACGTAACAACTATAGAATATCTCTTGTGTGTAAAGCTCAGTGTCAGGAGCTTTTCCTCAATAAGCTTTTTTTTCCCAATGACCTTGCAAATGAGATATTATTTTAAAACTTTTATTATACATCATGTGAGGTTCAATGTGATACAAGCATACATGCACACAGCTCCTGGTGTATTTCTTTCTGCATCCTGCCTCCCTTTCCCCTCTTCCCTCCTCATACAGATTAATGAAATTGGTAGTAATACCTTCATAAATTGCCATAGTATTATTTGAACTGTTTGCTTCTTAAATCCTCCATTTTTCCCTCTTTGCAGATAAAAATACTGAAGCCAGACTAGTTTAAGTTACGTATTCATTATCAACAAAGTGAATCAAAGTGAAATTCTAATCTGGCTCTAAAACTTTATATACTTTTTACTAGATACCATTGCATTTGAGCAATGAAAAGGAAATCATAAATAGTGAGCCCACAGAGGTAGTCAGTTCAAAACCAAAAATACTAAGAAAATGAGATTTGTTTATAGTCATTCTGCAGCCAATTAGTAGATATTCTTTCTGACATTCTGTCATTTTATCTACTTTGCAGATATTTTGCAAAAATGACAGCCCTGGCTCTGAGCCTTAGCGGCATCCATCTATTATAGTACCTAGTATGGCACAGTAACAATGAATTTCATAAAAATGATCAAGAGTCTTGAGTTCAAGTCCCAAATTGACCTGTGACCTTGTAGAAGTAGAAATCTCTGGGGCAACCGTTTCTGTAAAATCAAGGAGCACACAAAAAGATCTCCAAGGTTTTTTCCCACTATAACATACTTTGATCCTGTAATTGTCATTTTTCCATATAAATTATTTCCATCTATTTTAATTATGTATTTATTTTCTATTAATTGTGTAGCAAATATCAACCAATGTGTGAGACTCTCATGAACATCTTGCATACAAACCTTGGCCTGACACTCAATGTTGAAATATATTGAGTTGCATTGCTCTTTTTTTTTCTTTTTTGTCTTTTCTTCTAAATATACTAGGATATCTGCTAAATATACTAGTACATCTAAAGGATTCTTCTGCTTCATCTGTATGTTCTCTTAACACCCTCTACAGAAAAAGGCATGAACATAGTCATCTCACTAATATCCATTGGCTAGAGTAAGTTATTGCATGGCTATGATCAACTTCAAGGGAATAGAAAAGGGTCAGAAAAAAATCCAAATAACAGCCTTAGTTAAGGAGCTCTATCATTTATAAAATACATGCATGTGTTCAGGAAAGTTGGGTAATCTAGATTTTGTTTTAGAGAAAAATTAACTCTGCTAATATTTTTCTGACTGGTATTTCTTTCAACAAATATTTACTGAATACCTATCATTTGCCAAACAATGTCCTAGGATACTGTGATAAACATGATAAACAAGGTCTTTACTCTCAGAACTTACATTTAAAAGATTATCAAAGTTATTTCAGGAAAATTTAAAGGCATTTTCTTTTACGTTGCTTTCAACATTTCAAAGTCTGTTGACAATGGTGCTGTTTTTGAATAATTCATAAGGACTTTTTTAGGTTTTTGTTTTAAAACTACTCCTTTCATGTAATAAAAGCTCCTATTCACCAAAATCATCTAATCTTTCAAACATGGTGAAATGAACAGAGGTCACATTCCATTGATAACATGATGAGGAAGAATTCCATATATAATTCAGGACTCTGTCCAAGTTCTCTCAAATTTGGGAGACTGGTACAATAGAAAGATCACTTTACAATCCCCAGTATTTGGGGGGATATTAGAAAGTTATTTTCTGTAAACCTTAGTTCCTCATAACCACCCACCCCATTGTTGAAAAAGGTTTTGCAAGCAATGAATGAAATAACAGTTCCAGCCTTCTACCCTTTGCCCTGTTTTGGGAATACTGGCAGCCTTTCTGCCACTGAGTCAGGCCTACACCTCAACTTCTTGATGTCAACATGAAGTTAGAGATTAGAGTTTAGCTCCCCAGGAGTGAGTAAATGAATCAAGGAAGGGTTACAGCATCCCCAATATCTGAAATGATGACAATTATGGTGAGAGGTCCCCAATCTTCCATCACTGCAAAACTGATGGCATCTCAACTCAAGTGAGTCTGAAATATACTCAGGTCAGGTCTTCCAATTATGGCCTGGTACCATGGGGTCAGTGAGACCATTTCTTTTCCCATCAATTAATTTTTGACATATGCAGAATGGATACAAATTATTCTTAAACTGTGACCTCCCCAAGAGAAGCTCATGTTTCATTTATTTTTCTAGGAAACATAAAGATTTAGAAAGACATAGGTTAGAGTAGGAGATGTACTGTACTGTGTAAGATCACTAACTCTAGAGCCATCTTCTTGGGTTCAAGTCCTGGCTTTACCACTGACCAATTGTGTGACATGGAGTAATTTCTAGTCTGTAGCAATAATGATAAATAATCTAATTCTTAAAGTTGTTGTGAGAGATAAATTAAGGTATGTAAAGTAATTAGAACAGTGACTGGCACATTGAAATTTCTAAAAGTATTACAGTAGCTGCTACTATTGTTAGTATATTTTAATTCTTTAGGTTACTGTTTTTATGTGATGAAAGCTCCTGTTTACCAAAATACTATTATTATTGTATAATAAATTACTAGCAATAATATTTTTAATAATATACTAACAATAATAGATGCTACTGTAATACTTAGCCATTTCAATGTGTCCAAATAAATACTTTTTGGAATGGAAGGAAAGAACTTTGAAATCTGTAAAAAATATGAACATATAGGCAATGAGTCAATCAAGTGTAATGACACCATCAACCATCTAAAGCTGTTATTTTCTCCTGGGTTCTAGATAGTTTTTAAAATTCTTAACCATTTTCAACAAATTATGAGGCATATCAGTATTTAAATCCTTTATTAAACAGGTTATTATTATTATTAATTTGAATAGCAGAGTTGCAAACAGTCTCTTCAGCTGATAGGCACATGGCTCTAAGTGATACTTTTACTCAGATTCTCATTCCTGGAGGTGGTTAGTGCATGGTTAGCTTGGTGGCAATGATGTTTCCAAAACAATTGGTATTGGCTTTACATGGGCTATAAAAAAATATTCTCAATTTTTGATAATTGTATAACTGTAAATATGGAACCTTTTTCTGCCTGATGAAAAAGAGATTGTTGTTTCTATCATTTTTAGAACAGTTTAATGTAGGGAATAGATACCAACTGCCCCTCCCTTTTGCTACATCCTCAGCCCTTTTTATTTCTTATTTTGAGACAGAGTCTCCCTAAGTTGCCTGCTTCCCCAGTAGCTGGTATTATAGGAGTGCACCATTGTACCTGGTGTCACCAAATGTCTATAGAACACAGTCCATAAAAATTTCCAGAGGTATCAAGCGTAAAAGAAAAAAAGACAGTTTTTTTTTCTTTTGATCCACTAAATTATGCATTACTCTGAGGAAAACCAGCAATATGGTTCTAGCAATATGTAGTAGTCCTGACACTTCTTTTAGTAAAGGGCAATTTTCTACCTCAGCACTAAATGCTGGTCAAATAGCATGACCTTGGCCTTCTTTCTAAACTCTTATAATTTTTTAAAATCTACTGGTGGAAATGAAGTCTCTGTGGAGATATGGATGATTTACTATTAACGGAAAAGTTCAGATTCCATTACCACTGATGGCTTTGCTTCCGTTTATGTTTTTCCTAAGCCATAACTATTTAAAATGTTACCGTTAGCATTCTTAGTTGTCCCATTTGTTGGTATATAACTCTCCTACTTAAACATATAGAACAAATCATGTTAATTAAAATAAAATGCTTGGACAGTTGAGTTGTGCTGCAGATTGTCTCCGAAGGCTATAAATTCAAATTAAGGGCTTTGCTACTTGTTCCTGAGATTGGAAAGATTCTTTTTTGTGCATAAGTAGTAGTAAAGAAATCAACCATCTTGAAAAAGAACATTCATTTGAATTCTTGTAGAAATGGCTACATAAACTACATATATAATTAGTTACCATAATCATATAACAAATTTTTGGCCAAAGCAAGCAAACAAACTATTAATTCGAGATGGTAAGTGTTGATATTTTTTAGTATTAAGTGTTAGTTTTCATAGACATAATCATATTTTAAATATTCATTTTTATATATCTATTTCTATAAATTTTATGCTATATATGTATATAAAACATTGGGTTCTAAAGGTTCTAAATAGTATACCATATTTGTAAAGTAATACATTATTTTTATAAAATAAAGCTTATTTTATGCATGTTAAACTGTTCAATTAGATTGAAATAATTTTTGGAGAGCTGGAATAATCATCTGCCTATTTTAAGAAGTGCCTGTGTTTTGTAACTTCCAAAGACAGAGATGATACTATCATTTATAGTATTTTATAAAAACTTAGCATCTTCTGCATTTCATGAAAACCTCCATAACATTTAAAAACAAAATCCTAACCTATCTTTGTTATAAAATAAAAAAGCAAATAAATTATATTTTTATTTTTAATTTATCTTATTTTGGTGTGTGATTCTTTAAAAATTTCCCCTTTTCTATTGGAATTATCCCTAAATAACATACCTTAATTAACTTGAGGAAACAAATAAATAGAGTTATAACAAGTCTGTAAATATCTCTGATTCTTTACCAAAGTGAAATTTTGGTATTTACTCATTTCTAAAAGGCCTTGCTGAAAAATATGTAAGGTCTCATAACTCCTTTATAGGGTTCCTATTCTTTAACTCCAGAGTTAAAGAGAATTAATACAAAGTTCAGAGGAAAATAAAGACTTTTAAAGTGTTAAAAATTATGATCTATAAGGAAACTTTAAATGATTCTGTCTAAGCAAGAATAAGAATGATAAATCAACTGTTTCAAGTTACATAAAAAAGAACAATATTGATATCTTCATTTCCAGCTAAATGTATGCAAACAGATATGGAATAAAACCATGTACATTTATTAAAATTTAAAAAGAAGTACATTATTTGAACTAAAATATTTGAAATAAAGGCTACAAAAATTAAAAGTCTTCAATGAACTGCAAGTATAGATAAAAATACCATATGTGAAAAATAAAAATTAACATAATATAAACTCAATAAAATAAATGAAGAGATATAACAAAGTAATATGTGGTTAATTAACCAAAATACTGTTGATATTAGGTATTATGGAACTCAAAGGAAAAGGACAATCACATTAGGATTAGATAGTAAGGAAGGGATGCATGAAGGAAGTAGACTATGGACTGGATCTGGAGAATGAGCCATTTTGGGATAAATGGAAAGGAGTTTCAGGTGGGTAGGATAGAAAAACCAGAAATGTAAATGTGGATAAACATAAGGTATGAGGCAATAAGAAAATAATTTTCTACTTGAGGAAGGGTAGTAGCAGCTAAACAGAACTACTTCAAAGCTAGATCATTAACGACTAATAATTTTGGACTCTCTAGTCAGGGTAGTCATTGCTGGTTTGGTGTAGCAATGGTGTGAAGCTTGAGATCTGAACATCCTGAGAATACTGCACTATTCAGACCATAGGACCTGAACTGCGAACTGGTGACATTGGGAAATACATAAGTGTGAGAATACCCCTGTTATGGTTTGAAAGTAAAATGTCCCGTGGACCTCATGCTTTGGAGGCAGCCATGCTCAGAGGTGGGTCCCTGGAATTGTGACCTCTGAAGGTAGGACATGGCTGGAGGTTCGTCCCTGGGGGTATGGTCTTAGGAAAAATATATGTCCCTTAACTCCTCCCCTTTCTCTCTCTGCTTTCCACCATCATGCCCTGAGGAACTATAGCCCAGGCTCCTGCTTGTAAGCTGGTGTAAATGGACTATTTATATGGAGTGACATCTCCAGCACAATAAGCAAATAAACCTGTGCATGTGTCAGATGTTGGATCACAGCTATGAAAATGCTGAGTAATCCTTTAACTGCTGGCTGACTGTGGACAGATTGGGAGTGGAAGCATATAGGACTTTGTGAAGTTCATCTCCCGTGTTATTATTGAGGAGTCATGGTCAACTTAGATAATTTAAATATATGTATGTATATAATATATATGTGTGTATACATATATGTATATATACTTAATATTAATAGATTGGTAAGAATGACCATCAAGAAGCTGAATTTAGAGAGTTTGGAAGAAAAATGAAGCTTAAAAAAAATGTATTATGGCATGGGACACAGAAGAATTATAGATGTGGAGACAACAACTTAGTATCTGGAAGTAGACATGAGGCTTTCCAAGGGAGAAAAGATGGTGAGAATGGTCCTGATAAAAGCTCACATGTATAGAACCATAGGAACAGAGATGTCATCTTCTCCAGTGATTTGAACCTCCCTTGGAAGCCAGCTTGCATTGTAGTATATAGAAGACTAGGACAAAAAGGATTTTCATAGAAGAATAAAATTGAATGTGACTTCATTTTTCACTGCTTAGCTACCATTTGAAATCATTAATTTGACCAGATGGTTAATGTTGTTTAACAATACAATTAATCAATAAATAATTGCAAAGCACTTTGTAAATATAAAATGCTACATAAATGTTTAATAATCACATTAAATCAGGAGACTTACTTCAAGTAACATTTTTTTATTGTCCCCAAGTAGCATTTTATTAAGATAAGTAGAACTTATTTAATCAATATAAATAGGTCATTAGAATAACATATCACATATCATCCTAACATATCATCCAAATAATGGGTCACTTTTCAGAGTAACAAGAGATGCCTATTAACCATTTACACCCAGACCACAGGAGTAAACCAGGACTACCCTAGGCTGAATGGGATTAAGAGTTGCCCTGATTATCTTTATCATAGACTCAAGGTTACAAAGTTCTTTTCGTATACAGAGTTCTGTCTGGATGCTTCCATGGTCATGATCGTCTACCAGCCTTTCCAGGTGGTCAGGCGGCACCAATCACAATATTGACATCTCCAGGATTTGGAACCAGTGTAATATTTTATTTATTTTTTTAAATAATAATTGGTGCATTGTAATCATACATATTTGTTAGGTACAAGCTGATAAAGGCATATATGCACACATTTCTCATTTAACCCCTTCCCCAATTCCCACCCTACTCCGTTGCCCTCCCTCCTTCTCAAGTTCAGTTTAGTGATTGACCTTGATATATTTGTGAAAGTACATCATGTGCATTAGGGTACCCCCCCCCTCTGCGTCCATCACCTTCGGTTAAGTCAACTTCTTTGCTTATCGAGGGTTTCTCCTTTTTCATCTGGAGACACTCTTATGCCCCATCTTCTCCCTAGCATCTGCATATTAGGGAAAATATATGCTTTTTTACTCTTTGAGACTGACTAATCTCACTTAACATAATATTTTCCAGTTGCATCCATTTCCCTGCAAAGAACATGATTTTGTTCTTCTTTATGGCTGAGTAAAATTCCATTGTGTACATATCCCATAGTTTTGTAATCCATTCATCTGTCAATGGACATCTTAGCTGTTTCCATAGTTTGGCAATTGTGAATTGTACAGCTATACACATAGATATACAAGAGTCGATCTGATAGTTTGGTTTCCATTCATTTGGGTAAATACCCAGAAGTGGTATTGCTGGATCATATGGTAGGTTCATTCCCATTTGCCTGGGGATCCTCCATACTGTTTTCCAAAGTGGTTGCACTAATTTGCAATCCCACCAACAATGTATTAGGGTTCCCAGTTCTCCACACCCTCGCCAGCATTTGTTGTTGTTCGTGTTTTTGATGATTGCCATTCTGATTAGAGTTAGGTGAAATCTCAAGGTAGTTTTGATTTGCATCTCTCTGATTGTCAAAAATGTGGAACACTTCCTCATCATTTATTGGCCATTTGTATTTCTTCTTTTGTGAAGTTTGTATTTAGATCCTTTGCCCATTTTTTGATTGAGTTATTTGTTTTCTTAGCTGTGATTTTCTTGAGTTCTCTGTATATCCTAGATATTAGACCTCTATCAGAAGAGTAGCTGGCACAAATTTTCTCCCATTCTGTGGGCTCTCTGTTGAGGTTCTTGATAGTCTGCTTTCCTGCACAGAAACTCTTCAGTTTAATGCAATCCCATGTATTAATCTTCCTTTGAGTTGCTTGTGCTTTTGGGGTCTTGTTGAGAAAGTTTTCACCTGTGCCTATGTGTTGAAGTGTTGGTCCTATGCCCTCTTCAAGTAGCTGCAAGGTCTCTGGCCTAACTTCCAGATCTTTGATCCACCTTGAGTTGACTCTTGTACAGGGTGAGAAAGTGGGGTTTTTTTCCACTTTTCTGCATATGGTTAACCAGTTTTGCCAACACCATTTGTTGAAGAGGCTATCTTTTTTCCAGTGTATATTTTTGGCTCCTTTGTCAAAAATCTATTGACTGTAAGCACATGGGTCTGTTTCTGAGTCTTCTATTCTGCTCCATTGGTCTATGTTTCAGCTTTTGTAGGCAGGGTCACTTGATGAGTCATTCCTATCCAATCCACAAAACTGTTACAGACTCTTAAGTAAATGGTGTTTATTTCTCTGGTGACCTTCAGGGTGAGAAAGTGGGTTTATTTCCATTTTCCCGCATATGGTTAACCAGTTTTGCCAACAC